>JAIFAC010000349.1:62500-118545 GCA_026545765.1 Plantago major
AAATTGCACCTATTATTAACGATATTGCCATTCTTCTCAATTAGTTGCGCCGGTATCACACCTCTGATACACAAGATAGCCATTTCCATCTAATATAGTCCGCCATTAAACGCCTTTTGAAAATGTCTTCAGTATTTCTTGCCATCATGCATGTAAGGTGAAGTTGAATCGAGTTCCTTATTCGTATCTCAAGACATATACTCAAGGCAACTTTGTACAACTCGATCGAGTTCCTTATTCGGCATCTCAAAGACTAATGAAATCATCTATAGAACTTGCGTATATATTTCTATCAGCTCGATCAACCCACAGTATATATGTGCATGAGGAAGCCCACATTTTTTTAATTCAATAGTGTACACGACTACAAAGTTAATAAAATAATAATAAATTAATTCAAAGTTAAATGAATGACGGATTAATAAGTTGACATAACATGATAAGAAACGATATTTATATATAGTTACCTCCGACTACCTTGCCAAAAACTTATTATGTCTTCAATTCTTTTATAAGCTGGTCCTACTTAATTTTGAAGACGCAACTCATAACATCAGTCCTATCCTCAGGTCGTAAACCCTTTGACTCGACAAAACGTGTTATCTCAGGCCATCTGGGATTGCATATGAATGTGATGAATAGTTCGATATCCTATACTCATGTATGATCATAGTGTTTTGGAAGTTTTGCACTTATATTTAGGACCTCCAACAAAAGAAGATAGCAATACAAAACGCTACAAACATTTCGTTGATCTCATGGATCAATATCACCTGTTTGAATTGTAGCATCAAGTGATTTATACTTATCAGACTTCAATAATGGTTGGTTCCTCGTTATGAAAGCAAACCTTTGTGCTTCGATCATCATATAACCATCTACTATAAAATAGTGGACAACTGGATAGTAGAAAATAAATCGTAGTTAATATATATATATATATATATATACATATATAATGATTAATCGCCGCTTCTTTTTATACTTTTTCATAAAATTAATTTCAATTTTCACACACAATTAAACTTTCACCCATTGAAATACGGGACATTAGGTGTAGGTTGTTGTTAATATGGGTATGTAATATGGTGGTGGCTAACTTTAATATGCATTGTACTAACAATAGTACTATGTTGTAAACCATTAAATCAATTTTAGATTTAATATCAACCCTTTATTTTTTATTAATGCGACTAGGCGTCGCACTGTCGCATAATATTTAAAAATATTATAAAGTTTATTTAATTACACATCATTTATATTTTAAACTTAACAAAATATACCCAAAAATAATCCAAAATCAACCCTACACTAATCACAAATTCATCACAAATTAAAAAAAAATACTTTTATCTTTAAATAAAAAAATTTAACCAAATCTATTTTTGAACGGAGTTCGTCAACTTCTATGGTCGGAAGCTTGAGCTTCCATGGCCATGGCGTACGAAGCTTCCAAATGGAAGCGATCGAGACTAGAAGCTTCGAGCTTGCATGTTTACCGGATTTGTTTTATTGAAATTAGTTGATTAGTCGAAGCTCTTGTTAGTGGTGGTGATAATTGAAGAAGAAGAAGAAGATGACATGGTGGTGAGTTTTGGAGGAGAAGAATAAATTTGTGGTTTAAGAATAAAGAGACTATTTAGGATGAGTGATTTTTGTAATTTGGTGTAATTTGTATTTTTAAAATTGTTTAAATTATTAAAATTGCTTTTAAATTAATTTTAATTGTGAGATTATGACATTTGCTAAATTTTGAATGGTGTACTATCGTTAGTATATCATGTGTTGTACTAAAATTAACCTAGCCCATGTAACATTGATTCTATGTATTATATAGTCTAGAACAACATTTTAAGTTGTTTGTCACTTGCTTGATAAAGATCATATGGTGAAGTTAGGAGTGGTGTCGACTTTGAAAGGTTGTCATGCATATTGAGGAATTGATTGTTCCTTTGTATTATATAATCTTTGACTTCACCTTAAATTATTTGGCACTTGGTTTGACAAAGAGTATAGCATAAATTGTAATATTATGGAATTGACGGAAGTTTGAATAACAAAGAGAGTTGGTGCTGGTCTCAGAAAAGAAAGAAAGGAAATTTGAAGTGAGTTTGGAAAATTTGGTGAACTTGGTGCTCTGGAAGAAACAAGGCAGCGTATCAATGATGTGACAGAAGAAATTGGTTTGGATTATAGGCGATAGAGAAGTGCTATCGAAGCATAATTTTATATGTTAGACTTGTTAGTAAAAATGGTTTGTTGATTTAGTAAAACATTTTCATGCAAAGAAAGGTGATAAGCTAGATTATGAAAGGTTGAAATGGTTAAGTTTTCTTGCTTTCCTAGATTCTACAAATATGTAAAAGTAATAAATTGTCTCAGAAGCTTACTGGCTAAAATGCACATGTCGAGTTCTTCATGTAATTGTTTCAAAACATTGTTAGAGAGTTTTGCAGAAGCTAAAACCAGCTTTAAATTTTAATCATATTTTTTATATTTATGACTATGTAACTCTAAAAAAAGACTACCTATGCAAGGCGAATTGATAGATGAACAAGAGCGATTTCGCAGTGTTAGAGCACATTAACTCTAAATTTTGGTGACAATTTTATTACAGCACTATTATTACATGTATCCCAAACACACTTTCCTCATGCAACTCATTCAACAAAAGAAAAGGCGAAGAACTTCATCCAAATGCCAGCGCTGGCACATATATAATCTTCATGCTCATCCGGCTTTAAATGCTGCATACAAAATCAAACACAAGACATCAATAATACGAACAAATTAAAATAAGCAAGATTAATTTTGAATATTTCAAAATTTAGAAAATTAAAAAAGGGTCCGAATTTTACCTGTCGCAATCGACGTTGGGATCAATAGGGACTCCAACGCTAACATTGCATAGCTGCGGTAGATGTGCTGCATTGCCAAGGTTAATGGGGGCAGACTTGGCCGCATCTTTGAAACACCTGCAAAGTGCCCTTCGGTCTGGTTGGCTTGCGGCCGCTATCTGGCCGAGAGATGCTACTGCGCTGCAGCATCCGATGTCTGGTGATCCTGCCACACCCAACAAAAACAGCTCACAGGAGCTATTCTACCGATAGCATCGCTGCATGAGATGTCGGCAGACACGGTTGTTAGCAACCACTGTCAAGAGGAGCATCACCAAGGTTGAGAACTTAATGTGTGAGCTTGCCATTGTTCTAGAAATTTATCTTTTGGGAATGTTGAGTTTTCTTGTGTGGAAGAAGAGTAGGGATTGGTGTGAGTTGAGTGATAATGCTAGCTCTTATTTATAGTTGCAATTGAGTGAGCAAAATAGCTAAACGTTACAAACATTTATTTTGATTCCTAATCATTTTAGATTTCTATTTTTAAGACCAATTAATATTTTGTTATTTTACATGTAGCCCTAGAGGTTTGATAATATTGCAGAAGCCATGATATGTTTGTTATCAAGAAGAGTAAACTTCTATTTTTGTGTAAACTAAGAAAACCGATAAAGCATAACAAGGTTTTCCAAGAAATTAATTTACTACTATCTTTTAAAAAAAGTATTGTAATTGATTTGTTGATACTGCTAGACTTACTATAAATTTTAAAAACCTTGAGGTGGAAGTGTAATTTCTTGATAATTTTGGACCAATAGGTATATGACCTCGAGCAAATCTGTTTAATTAATTTTGTCAAATAATTATGGTAGCTAGAACGTTTCAAAATTGAAATTTTCGATTTCTTTAAAGGTTTTAGAAATTGCATTGATTGTGAATCACTAAATCCGATCCGTTTTAAAGCTATTACTATATATTCGTGTTGATGGTCTCTTATAGAAATTGCACCGAGTAAAAATCCAACTAATTATAACGGTTTGTTTATTTATTTATAGCCTTTATTTATCCTGTGAGATTTTTTTTTTTTTTTTTGGGAAATACTCTTCCATTCCGCAGAAAGTTACATAACTTTCCGCTTCCTGCTTCACTAAAAGTTGTTACAATTTCCATTTATAAACTAGTTAAATAATAAAACTCTATCTTTCACTTTATTACAATACGCCACTCTTAATCTCTAATAATCGAAAGACTTGTACTTTCTACTTTTTCTTAAAATTGGTTGAAAATTCAAATTGTAACAATTTCTCTAAAATGGAGGGAACATGTACAAAGAATCAATTAAGGGAGAAATGGGTAAGCAAGATTCAAGGCCGAAAAAAAAGGAACTAGTATAATGACGTTCATACTGGGATTATTCTTTGCTAGTTGCTTCTAGCTAAGACCATGCTAAATCAATTAGTCAATTACCCTTGCTTCAAAGATCACTAGTTGTCCGTATTTTAAAAAAATTGACTTTAAATCATTTGCTAAATACACACTTCATCATTTTTAAATGTCCTAATTATGTATTCACCTGTCTCATATATGATCGGTTTAAATATATCATTGTTTTTACAATTGAGCAATAATTAGAGGAGTTTATTATGGATCGTCAACTATTTAAAATACTTGAATTTTGATGGTTATTATTTAAATTTTATTATTTTATCCTTACATTAGAGATAGATATGACTACAAGACAAGAACGATTAGTACTCGAGGATGAAGGAAGTACCATCAATGGTAAAGTATGTCGGTTCGGTGGGTTGACCAAGTCCTTGATTTGGACGCATAGACCTGGTCAGATTTGAGTCGATAAAATTTGAATCTTCATCGAATTTGGGTTGGATGGGGTCAAATTTGTCGGTTTAAGACAGTACGGGTGTAGAGCCCAACCCTTACCCGCACGTAATTATTATCGGGTTTGGGTTGGTCCAACCCTATTACAGTCCTATTTAAACCGCTGGATTATACAAAATTCCTATTAACCAAATCAAGGGAATTAGGGAATACTAATAGCCCATTAACTAGCCAGCCTCCTGAGTGTCGCTGATCCATTTTGAAATCGCTCCCTGTACACATGTAAGCCCAGTACAAAACCCAAGAAGCAAACTAGGCTCAAACATTTTCAAAAAGCCCAAAAGTTGGCAGAATATTACACAATGGAATACAGCATAATATCTCGTACTAATAAGGACAAAATTCTTCGATATTCGAAAATTGACCCATTCGTATAAAATCTTCATCTTCTTCTTCATTCACCAAACTCCCTTCTCCGGTTGCTTGTTTCTTTCCCACCAGAAAAGGAAAATTTCAACTCGCCCACTGTATTTCTGTTTTAAACTCAGATTTTTCCACTCCATTCAACTCAACCAGCTTAAATGACAAAGCGTTGTTGGTTGTTGAGGAAAACAAAATGGCGATTTCCATTTCGTCGTCTATGGTTACAGGTGTTTGATTGCATCGCCTTTTACTCTCAAAGCAAATTATTTCGGTTTTTCTTCTTTTCTACCACTTATGTAAAGCCTCTCTGCTCTAATTACCATCGTGCTGCTTCTCAATCACGCCTCCAGGTTTCTTCTTCTTCTTCTTCTTTTATTTCAGTATGTTTTTACTTTTCTGGAATTAAATTTCTGTATTTATGTGAACCCTAAAATGATCGAAAACTGAATTGTAAAATGAATATAGCGGTTCATTGATGTGCTTTGTTAAAATTTAACATCGACTCTCGTATTGATGTTGTTGGCAGTCTAGTGAGTATCTGTTTTGCTGCTATATTGCTGGCCTCGCTTAGTTACTTCATCTGTCGAAGCTTTGCCATTTTATGTGTCCCGGATAAAGCTTCCCGTTTCTGAAAATGATGAAAAACTCTAGTTTTTAGCTATGGTTTGAACTCTAAAATAATGAAAACTGAAAATCATGAAATGAATTTAGCCATTTATTGTTTTGTTGGTAGCATTTAACGTTTCTCTTGATTAGGATTTTGTTGACGTTCTACTGAGTATTTATGTGTGCTGAACTGCTGATAAATTGTTGCCTTCTCTTACTAGTTGGTTATAATTCTTAGCTATGCTCATGTTGTGCTTCTTTGAACTTATAGTAAGAAGTCATTTATTGTACGAGCAATGGTAATAAAAGAGAAAAGGAGAAAGTGGTTGTGGAAGAGTCATTTGATCCTCAAGTTTCCCTCAAACTAAAGAAGGAACCTCCGGGAAGCAGCCTGATGAGCCAGCCCCTAGTGATTTGGAGAAGTGGATTATCAAAATTGAGCAATCTGTAAACATTTTACTCACGGTAAGTATAGAATTCTTGTGATTTCTTCAGAATGTATTTCTCAGCTTTAGGTACTTGGTGACTCACAATATTTGGTGTTTAGGTGATGTATGCGCTAATCATGTCTTGGTTCATATATATATATTGAAATACAGAAGGGAAAAACTGGATATCACTTACACTCATACTGAAATTTGAGCGAGTTGGTTGATTCTGATGAAAACATTACTATAAAATTATGTTTGCTCAATATCAATTGGCCTCGGCCACAGAACACATGCAGTCGCATTGGAATTTGAGCGAGTTAAGTTTATTCCAATGCAAAATTTTAGTAATACTTGTGTTTGCTCATGGCTTCAGTCAAAGAACGGAATGAGTATTTGTATGTAATTTTTATAATGCATTGTGAGATAAGAAAAATTTGTGCCGTAAATATATCTGTTAGTGAAAATAAGGCAGTCACAGATACATATGGCAGGTTGATTGTTAGGATGCTTTTGTAACGATGAGCTATTGGCTTGATTCTGTTCTATATATTGGGATGATTTGTGAAGACATTGGATGGGATCACTTTCTCCTAGTTTTAATGCTGTCGCTTCTCATGCATTATAGCATTATTGATGTGCTATATCAAGTTAAGATATGCCTAAGCATGGGAAATAGATCTACTTATGGCGTATCTTCATTGGGCTGGACCATTTATTGTTAATATCCCTGAACTGTTACGTATTTTAGTATGTAAGCATCTAGCGTAGTTCCAGTCCTTTTAGTTTTATGCGGGGAAGGCATGGAGTTTTTTCTGCTTTTGGGTTGTAAATAAATATTATCATCTACTTATTCAGGATTCGGTGATAAAGATCCTTGACACCTTGTACCGTGACCGTGATTATCCTAGGTTCTTCGTGCTGGAAACGATTGCCAGAGTTCCTTATTTTGGTAACTACTCGACTGGTCCTAATTATTATACTAATGCTAAGGGTGCATATAGGGACCTGTTTCTATAAAATTATTTCCTTAATGGTGGGCATTTTCAAATTCCAAATCCAACCATGTTTGTTCACCTGTTTTTATACATCTCTTGTTCCTGTCTTCGTATGACTATTTCTGATCTTAGAATTCTTATACTAAATTTTGGGGTTAAAAAGTTATGCTTACAACATTCTGGTCAGAAGCCAAGGGCTTGATATCTGTTTTGATTTATGACAGCTTTCATGTCCGTATGTACATGTATGAGAGTTTTGGATGGTGGCGAAGAGCAGACTACTTGAAAGTTCATTTTGCTGAGAGCTGGAACGAGATGCATCATTTGCTCATTATGGAAGTAATATTTCTTCTCTGAGGTTCTAATTTTGTTTATTCCAGTAATCAATAATTTTACAGGTTATATCAGGCTTCATCATTATAAGAAATGAGACTTGGGTGAAAATTCAGTTTTTAGAATGCATATCATATGCTCTGGAATTTACTCATCTAGAGAAGGAAACAAGAAAGTGAATTACAGTTTGAGTTACCTTTTCTTACCCATCCAGTATAGCATCATGGAAGAAAGTTTTGCTCCTTTCAAGTTATCTATATTTTTTAAGTTATTGAATGAAATGTGAGCAAAATAAAGTCTATGTTGTGAGAGCGTCTGTCACACACAGCTCACTGGTTTTTATTTATGTTCTGTCCGCTTTTGTTTTGCAGGAACTAGGGGAATGCTTGGTGGTTTGATCGATTTCTTGCACAACACATTGCAGTCTTTACTATTTCATGACCGCTTATGTATCTTCTGAGTCCAAGAATGGCATGTAAGTATGGATTTTATGGATATGCTTTGTGTTTGGTCCTACTCCTATCTGATGAACAGACCAGGTGGATTACTAGACTATTTGTATTAAGGCATCATGACGGGAAAAAAAGAGCCTACATTCTCACCATATAGTCACCTTCCCTGAATTAGTTGAACTGCATTAACTTCAGGGTTCTACTCTCTGCATCAAATTTCTTCCCTGACATCTTTCTTCTACAGATCACTTCTCCGAATGTGTTGAGAGCCATGCATTTGAAACCTATGACAAGTTTATCAAGACTCAAGGAGGTATGTAATGTGAGATAGTGTTCTTACATGAAGCAGAGTTGTTATAGCCAACACACAAAAATACTTGAAAATAAACAAATTGCTTTGTTTCTAATAAAGAGTCTTTACAATTAATATGTGCTGTAAATTAATAGTGCCTTTTGCTTTGTTCCCCTGATATAGAGAAATTGAAAGACTTGCCTGCACCTACCATCGCAGTGAAGTATTATACTGAAGGCGACCTGTACCTATTTGGTGAGTCCAATTTCTGTTCTAACGCAGCAGCTTTACCCATCAAATTTTAACAATCCTTCATCTTTGTCATATTATCAGATGAATTCCAAACAGCAAGGCCCCCTAACACGCGAAGACCAAAGATAGGTGAGGTTTATGTTTTACCATGCTGTCTATTCTTGCAGCTCTTTCGGTCTTTTCTTATATGCCAATAGTTTGTTATAAATGGTTTCAGTACATGTGTTGTTCATGTGGATACCAATTTGACTCAACTCTTAAACTAATGGAATTATGATGTATCCTAATCTTTTCAGAGAATTTGTATGATGTGTTTGTGAACGTAGAGACGATGAAGCTGAACATTGCAAGACAATGAAGGCCTGTCAAACTCACGGTAGCCTCCGCCTCATTCATATACAGCCGATATTCCCAAGAGGATTCAGAGTGTGTTGCCACAGGCAGACTGTGAAGGCATCATTGACTGCCTAAAGAAATCTGCCGTAAGCAAAAGCCCTACAAAATAGACCGAACTCCGACAGCATATAGCATACAAACTATAAAGTCGTTATCTTAACTGATATTTTAGGATACAAGAAGTTTATATACTTTAGTTTTAATAGAAGTTACAAGTAGGGAATATAGTGTATGTCAGCTTTCTTGTATGGATTTTGATTGGTTCTTGTATCGGCTTAGCCGACTGATCCTATTGACATGCCTATATGGTACAAAGGAATTATTCTTAGCGATTCGAAGTCCCAACAGTTGAAAGGATTTTAATTAAAATTTGTCTACGGCTGGTTTTGTCAACAAGTTGATGGTTTGTTTGATTTTTGTCCTGAGCAAGTAGTGAAATAGCATGTGGATTTATGTATGAATGGCAAGGTCAGACATGAGCCACGACTGTCCAAGGTGGTGCAGTTGTGTACTTGTATCATTTGCTCTGCTCCACACACAAACAATAAATAAGAAACCAACCAAACTTGAAGCTTTCACTTTTTCCAGAAACACGAGCATATTACTAGTTGCTATGACCTGTCAATATTTTGACAAGTTCGCAATACAATTGAGAAAAGTCTGTGTGCTAGACACCAGTATTACTTCATAGAGATGGAATTGAATCTATACTAGTACCATGGTAGTAGCTTCATTTCATTTTACTAATTATTTTTTAATGATATGTTAACTAATCAATAGTACTAAATTATTATTGGAAAATAATTATAAAGTTATGTAATTGTGATTATTATACTTTCGTTCATAATTTTATACTAATAATTTATTTCGTTATAATTTAGAGTCTCCTAAGGACCGCTCTTATATGGTTGATATGAGAAATAAGTCACCATAATGACTGCGCCAAGAGTCTTCACTCAAAATAGAATTGATGTTTCCTTAGGACATTTGGATCTTACTATTGTCAAAGTAAAGAAGGCTCCTTCAGAGGTTTCAGAGACATTCGACCTTACTATTGTCGTTGGAGAGGTTTATAGGTCCCGACTCCGCCTTAAAAGGTTCCAACCTTAGAAAGGAAACTTAATATAACTTTTCACCTACAAATCAAGGAACCGATCCTAGGGAACCCGACCCTGGGAATCCCGACCTTACTTGGTGAAGAGGCTTTCTTCGACGGACCTTCAACCGCCACCACGGGTCCATCGACCACGTGTCATGATTTGATTGGGTCAAGGCCCACGTGTCATGAGTTGATTGGACATACTTAAATGTCTTCGACCATCTCCTATAAATAGAGGCCATTCACTGTAATATTTCTCTCTACAAATCTAAATTGAGAGGCCTAAACTCGACTACCAACCTCCTCAATACGTTAAATCTAAAGTCCGGTTTGACCCAAAGAACCGCTTTTAAAAGTCTAACCCCCTACCTCTTATTTCGTGTTTCCGATAAAGTTCAAAGAAGGTTCATGATAACACTTAGACTATATTGAATATAACCGCTTTTATACAACATCAATGGTGATTAAAATGAACGACAAACATTATAGTTATAACTAGAAATATTAGAGATTTTAGTAACAACATCAAGGTTATACATACACCGATGCACGAAAAATGTTCATAAAATATTCATTCATAAAACATCACGATCTTTCACTATGGAATCGCTTAAGATTTTTTATTTGTGGTTAAACGGACTAATAAAAATGAAATACAAAATTTATTATTTTAACCAACGTCAAGATTTCATCTTTCGAACATCTTTTTGGTTGATTTAACAAATATAGAAGATGTGATTATGTTATGTACGTAGCAATAGCATGTGGTTTGGTGTAGAACGACCACAATAAAATGATCAAATTAAGATTTACAAGACACACATGTCTAAAGTGATATTGTACGCATAGATTCATCACTGTTGGATGACAAGTAGCTGCTGCTTTAACTAATCACATTAATTATATTACTGCTTAATACATAGGCCCATTGTCTTTACAAGTGCAGGACAGGATATTGATCACCAAATTACTAAATTGATGTGTAGAAAAGTTTGAGTCACCAATCTACTGAACTAGTATCTAGTTTTCTATCAACACAACATTTCTGTGGTCTCTTCTTCTATGAGAGCGTTTATGGAGTTAGATGGTCTCAATTAATGCACACTTATGTCCCCTCTTCCCCCTTTTCACTTGTTTTTTTTTTTTTTTAATACTGCAATTATATTAAAAGACTACGGAATAAATGAATTACAAATAGTGTATGTCGAATTAGAGATTACATGCTTTATTGTAGACAAATAAATTCCAGTCTTAATGTTTTCTTTTCTTTATGAAATCCAATTTAGTAGTTTTAATTTTGTAAGGCCATATGCCCATACCAACGTGCCTACCAAATATTGAATTTCCCCAAATCGAGATATTATTAAGTCTTTAATAATACAACAGAACTTACATTTCACAATTTCAAATAATTGGGTGTGTATTGTCCTCAACATACTCTCCAAAGTTTGAGATAATTTTAATGGAAATTCATATAGAAAATGTGATTTTATTTTCAAAATTCATCCATAATAATTTTATAATGGTTGCAACAAAGTTTTCAATGCATGAATAGGCGAGGATAAAGTGTATACAAATTGGTATTTTGATCTGTGGATAAGAGGCTTCTCCATAGTGACCACGCACATTCAAGTGAATCACACCTCGCTTCACAGTGCTACTACAGACACATTTTGCAGCCAATTATGACCGCTATTCTTTCAATAAAATCGCATTTGTATTACTTGGATAATTTAACTAGAGACATTTATAGAAAAGTTGTGCTCAAATTTGCCAAAGTAATATAGAAAGCATGTATGTCTGATGTCCCAACAGTTCTACATGTAACAGAAAATGTATTCAGTTCATTCATCAATTACTCGTGATATGACCGAAGAAGTAGAATACCCAGCCTCCTTAGTCCTCCCCATTATAACCACAAGTCCTTATTGCATGTAGGTGGTCCCTTTAGTTTTAATAATTGATCATGTTATTTGATTGACAGATTAGGTTAGCCAACCTTCAGCATGTACAATTTGCTTCACAGGCAGGGAGGAGATTGATTGTGAGGGAGATTGATTGTGATAGTGTTTGCTCAAATCAATCCTTGAAAAGTGTTAAAGTTAAACGAATAATATTTCAGTCTTCGAATTTGGCTCGAGCTGTTTTGAGCCTAAGTCGTAAACAAAATAAGCTTTTTTCCGAAAGCACGAGCTCAAATTTCCAACTCATAACAAAACAAGTTGTTTTTCGAGCTCGAGTCACAATAAGTAGGTCCGAGCCTCGCTAAGGCTCATCTCGTAATAGCTCTAGTAATCTCTTTATTTACCATCCTACTTCCTAACTCCATTATTACCATTTGTCATTTTATTTATATTTGTTAAAGTCGAAATTCTTATACAAGAATATTCATTTGAGTATTCATCAACTCACGGCACCATTTCTAAACGAAATCCTTTTAGTTAGCGGCCTCCTAGATCCTCTAGACAAATTGAATATTGTTTAGCTCAAAACGTGAGTGAGCGATTATAGACCCATTATATTTTCTATATTTTTACTTCATAAGGTTGAAACTCAATACCTTACTTCATTAGAGTACTCCGTCCAATTCGGTTACCCATTTCGACTTTTCAATAACGCTTTCAAACAGATTAAATAACTCATGATAATGCTGGTAAAAAATTAAAAGTTCATATTATTAAAGATCACATGTTAAATTTTCATTATATATTTTTCAAAATCCATTAAAATATAATATATGAAGAAATCGCCTCAAAATTCAAAACGCTGACTACGAAAAAGTCAAAATTGATAATCCAATTTGGGAAAGATAACTTATCCGTTCCATTTGCACTATTGTTCCCTAGGGAGGGAAAAGAAACATATGCAGGAACATGGTAGATAAGGATGATAGCGGGATCAGGTTGATCGGTTAAGATATTTTCTTGTTAATTTGTTCGTTTTCTCTTGTACAGTAATTTTTAAACAAACAAAAGACAATTAATTAAAATAAATGCAACTGCTAGCTTAGTATTGACAAATCTGCAACTGGAAATTGAAGAAATCGAAGTTTGTCGGCATTAAACTTGTGTGCTTGACTTCTTGATGTGTGAAAGTCGAAAATCAATTTATCTTATCCCCGATACTTACCTCTATAGAGTGGGACCAACTCCACTCTGCGATCCTTCCACCATTTTTTATTTTTTTGGTAATAAAAGAACTTCAATTATCTAAATAGAGTCAAAAGCCAAAGAGGCACAAGCTGGGAAGGAGGATTATCCCAAAAGACCACCTCCCCCATCATACGCTATTAGCTATTTTAGCTAATTTGTTCATACAGAATTAGCAGATCTCTCAATCCAACGAAACTCAACAGTCCATGGCTTCTTCAACAGATCACGACATTCCGCCGCCAAGAGCTGAATATTCGGATCTTGCCTCTCTTCTCCATCCTCAGTAAGCAAATTAAACACCAATTGGGAATTAGTTTCAACCTCAATCTTCTCATATCTCAATTGACATGGTACTATAGAGTATTCATATTGGTCAGTTTTTTTCTTATGTGTTGATTTGGGAGATTCTGATTGGTTATCTACCTTATTCCTTATTCAGTATGACATGTCCGAAATTTGAGTTGCCAAAATGGTTGCCTATTTAGTTTGGTGTTATGAAATATTATATATTCTCCATTTCAGAAAGATTACATTTTCGATTGATTAACTCCTTCAATTCCAATATATAATTAATCATAAACGATAATAGTAAATAATTTAATAAAATCATATAATAAAAATTTAATTATTAAATTTTCATTATATAATTTTAATAATTTATTTATTAATATCGCTTAAGAAAGAATTGTATCAAACGCAAAACAAATGATCGCAAAATAAGAAACGTAACACTTTTTCCTAAATTATGAGACAATCTAAGTGGAAATCTATGTGCAGCAAATTCTGAAATGAATACTCATAATAATGGAAAGTCCAAAAATTGTGTATAAATATTTTAGTATGTCGTTAGGTGCATAGGGAAATTAAATTAACAGGATATTTTCAATTAATATTTTTATATGGAAAGTGCATTTTGAATACTGCACTATAATAGATTTGATTTAATTCGACCCTTAAAAAGAGTCAGATCATCAGCAAATAAGATCGTTTTAAATATTACAACTCTTAATAAGATTTAAATTGTAACGGGTCCCAAAAGGGTATTTTCAGAGCCGGTCATTTGTTGAATAATTAAGAGTCGTAATTTAAAATTACGACTCAAAATTAATTAGAATTTTTCCTTTTTTCCTTCTTTAAGTTAATTTTAAAGGCTTTTTAGTTCATTTTATGACTCATATAAAGAATCGTAAAATTTATATGTAACAATACTAGTTAATTAATTGATACATCGACTACAGATAAAAATAAATCATAGTGTCTACGTGAACTTCACAATTACAATAACACTTAATTTGCAAAGATCTAAAACTTAGTAATGAGGAATTTATTACTAATTAAAATCATCAAAAGTTCATACAAAAACAACTCATACATGACTATGGAAAAAATAATTTTAATGAAAATCGATACTCTCGATATGTATGTAACTTATAAGTCTCTTTATATAATAGTGATAAACTTGTTAAACACTTATTTACTAACATGTTGATAATTATATCATATGCATTCCTACATAGCCTCAGAATGGGTAGCAATTAATACAACTGACTCAAACACGTTAAAACCCAACAACTTATCTAAGTATGGTCACCAAACCCAATTCACAAAGAACCCCCCAAATTCAATTTTTTTTTTTTTTTGGCAAAACATGTGAAATTTTGTGACACAAAACATTTTCAATGGGCTTCATGCAAAATTTTCATTGGGGTCCCCTACCCCTACGACCAAAATATCAATTCACAAAATGGGTTCTGGGTCTTCAGATTTTAACGTATTTTATCACTGTTAACAATTACGGCCGTAATTTATTCCGTAATCAATTTAAAATTAGTGGTTTCCTATACGAGGATAATTAATGATTCCATTACATATATATTACTTCCATTTTCGCATAAATCAATACATACATAACATTTCTATTCATGACCATGGATAGAGAAACATTAACCGATTGTAGTCTAATATTGGTGTGAAGATGTACATTCTCGTGAGAAATAGATTCTCCTAACTTTTGATTATCGCCATGGCAAAGTAAATTGATATAGGGACTATCTCTTATTGAAGTTGAGAGGAGTTCTGGATTTGTATGACGGCTTATCATCACCTTAAGAATGATATACTTTGTCCTGCATTTATTCCATACATCACTTTTCGCTCGATTATATGCTTCCCAAGAAAGAAAATCTCATAGTCCCATTACATTGCACAACTTTAAAGCCTACTCAATATCCTCAAAAGCATGACCATATATCCAACTTTTAGCACAACATATGATTAGTCGCATATGAACAATTAATCATATTAAGGAATTGATTGAGAAGACAACTTCCAATATAGTCTTTTAAACGGGCTGTGTTCTATCCAACCCCATGCAAACCCAAGATAATACTCATTCTAAATAATGGTGTTCAGTCAGACGGATATACACCCAAACATGTTCCATACCCGTGAAACACCCCAACCTAACACGCATCTCCCAACCCGATAACCTCCCCCTCCCTCCAACATAGTTTACATTATTGTTTGTGAAGCAATCACAAAATTAAGTAGTGGCCAGTGGGGTCGTTGACCCACCAATTCATAAACATGTGAAAAATTATATTAATTTTTTGGGATCGAAGGACGCTACTACCCGCAAACAAATATCACTAAAACTTGTAAGAAATTATGTTATGAAATAATAATATTTTTTGGGGATGTTAACCACCCAAAAATAATCACATGAACGTTTGAAAATGATCAAGAAAATACAAATTTATATATTTGGGTTTATAGGTTGGTACTTAATATGCACTCTCACCCCCCCTAAAAAAAATGAAATAGGAAACCAGAAATACCGTGAATATGTGAAATGGTGATTTTTGTGGGGTTCCTAGGTAGGATTGGACAACGAATCAGTTTTTCAATTTTGTATTCATTTTATTTGTTTCGGGTTCTAATCATACAAAGGGTTAATGCTAATCCTTGTAGGATTGGGTATGTGTTGATGACCTTATGATATTTATCGTTCCACACTTGCAAGTTAAAACTAACAGGGTCAATATTGGACATTACATGTGTAACATATTCCATCCACTAAAAATATCATCCAATTTGTTTATGCTATCTATATTTAAGCACTTGACAAAGTTCCAAGCACTAAATGAGATATCATATTGGATCGATATTCTTTTCTACACTAAAGTACTCGATACATGCACCTACATGCTCTGACATAATATATTCAATGATCTCTACTCGTGAGATGTCAAATATACGGGCTGGCTTTTAATGTCTTACTCCAGACCCAAATCTTAAGTGGTGATCTGCTGTAAGTCCGCCTTTCTTACTTTCTCACCTCTCGTAAATACCATTATCTGCATGAAATAATCCCAAATATGAAAGGAATTTTATGCAATGTAAGTTATATGGAAACAATTCCATCCAAATAAAAGATGCCAAACTTTTCATTTTTTTCCAAACATTTACATCAAGTTTCGATATTTTTGCAAATAAAAGACGCGTTAAAATTTATATTTAGAACTTGGAGAGACAATTTTGCAATGCAATTTTTAAAGGTTTGTTTGTAAGGTTTTTCTTTTGTCAAAAAATCAAGTCAACAAAAATTGAATTCTGTGGGCTAGTTGGTTATTGTTTTCATGGAGAGACTGTAATACGGGTAATGCGCCAGAGTAATTTATAATTAAGACTCCTAGTTTGTTCTGTATCCATTAATGCAAAAGAGACTGGATATAAGCATAAATAAGTTCTAAACCAAATCATAATCTTGACTCGCTTAGAATCCTTCCATTGAAACAATCAAGTGAATTAATGATTCTGTACTTCCCCGCCTAACAAATGTCATCGATATCGATTTCGGGAAAGTAATTTCAGCGACAAAATTATTCTTCGAATATACCGAAAATATTTTATGAAAGCACTACATTTACCAAACTTTCTTAATATCACTTTTATTATTTTTTTGTCTCGATGTAATTTAAGAGAAATTTATTCAAGTTCCTACCCATTAAGGTAATTTAAAAGGTTACATTATACCAATTTAGATGAAGACAAAATGAAGGAACTACATTTTAGAATTTATCGAATCTAATTGGTGCTACGTACCATGGACACATGAATTAAGATCAATTATGATTGTTGTGTAAACATTATACCCATTTTGGTTAAAAGTCAAGCACTTGCCATTTCTTAATTAGCCTTCACATCGTCTCTCAAAGTAATATACCATCTTCTGTATTCATTCTACTTTTTTTTCAATCATAATTTTTACTAAAATTACCAAGTAAATTTCAGCTTCTTCCTACTAAAAATCATACAAAATGTCAAAGTAATTTTCCAATTTCATATGGTAAGAAAGCAGTTCTCTGTCTTTTCTCATATAGTCCTATCATTCAATTAAGGTATGAAATCGGACTAGAGAAAGATCTATGCATATTGATTTGAGGAAGCTTATAATATCGAGCTTATTCGGATTGTGTAAAAATCTATGATATGATGATGATTCATATCATTCTCCATCCCCGCACTAAACGCCCTTATTTCGACTTTTCAGAATAACATTATTCAACTTTGACGAAGCTTCAATCTTTAAACCTAAATGTAAAATGTTCAATTAAATTATATAATTAAAATTTTGAAGTAAAGCTCATTATATGATTTAATCGGTATTTGTATTTACTGCTAAAATTAAATCATAGTAAAAGTTGAAAATTTTTGACTGCAGTTAAAATGTACATTTTATTCTGGGACTTTATGAGTAATTATTTATATGATTTATATTTCTAATTAAGATAAAATCACTTCCGTTAAATTTTCTACGATTCAATTTGTATTACTCCTCCTCATTCTAATGTAACTCTATAGTTTATGATTTTTAACAGTTTCATAACTCATGATCACTATAGGTGCCGTGTTTATCCACAAAATTGTGTAATAAAAATCAACTTTTACATACAAACTGCATACATTTTGCCAATAAAGTATAAATTTTCCCATTTAAATATTTTATCGTTGACTTTAACTTTTACATAAACCATTTTCGCTAACACTAATGTATTTAAGCTCTTCTAATCTTATGAGAATATATACCGAAATTTCTAGTACCTTGTTTCTTTTTCCATTACTACTTTATTTAAATTCTGGATCTTTGGAAGCTTAACGATATTTTACATTTCTAAACTTCAAAGACTTTTTGCTGCCAGTAATATTACATTACCCTCCGTCAGAAGGTGAAACAATTTTCCGTTATTTCATGTTTCATTAAAGTGTTACATTTCCTTTTATAATTACTTATAATACAATTCATTTTTAACCACACATTTTTGGCCCACATATTTTCCAATCGACCATTATCTCAAATCATTCTTAATACACTTTGGGGATCACATTTTTCTCTAAAATCAGTAAATCAAAATTGGTTCTAATTTTACATAAAAGGAGGAATATAAAGATATCGACAAATCTGACTTCAAATAAGAGTAAGGAAGGGACAGAATGATATCACAATTGAGTAAAGAATCGACAACGTTAGAATAATTTCAACAAATATAGATCCTCATAAATAATTGTCACTTTAAGACTCAGGAACCAAGCCATTAGCTGCGGAATTTTGATTTACCACTTAATACTATATAAGAACCAGCAATTTAGTAATCGGGAATGTTTATTTACATCTTTTAAGACCAAAATAAATCAAATATGATGGATGATTTACTACTTACCAAAATAATGAATAAATTTGTACTCAACACATTAAGTCCCGCTTGGAAAAGATCATAACATGTTAAAAATTTCAACCAATCAAAGAAAAGAATTTAACAACCAAAGCAAAAATGGACCAATTATATATCGTAGATTCGCCAAATAATCATACTTCTATTTTACCTTTAAACTTCCAAGTTAAAACTTTTTCGATTAATATATATTGTGTAGACATCAAACATCATGGTGTCCAAACTAAACACTACCAATATAACGAGCACATCTACATGATGTTATTGTGTTGCTTTAAAGATTAATACTTCATTGTTCATTATATTTTTTACAAAATTACAAATGAACATACGTAATTTTTTATGTATAAATATCTAATTTTTATATATAAGTTCTAAGTCGATTAATTAATTTTATAATTAAAGTTTGATAAAATGTGCAATTACTGAATTGGTAGAGATTATTTATGAAAAATAGTGGACAAGTCCAAGAATGGTAAATTGTTCAAGAGGGAACAAGGCATTGTATTTTGCATTTATAAATATAATAATGTGATACAACAATTTTAGCATGAGGAGTACATAATATCTAAAACTAAATTTGTCAAACAATTGACAAATAAAGCTTGAGCTACTTCAAAGATTTGCGGGAATAGTTGCCGGTCTTGTGCCTGTAGGGATCTAATTGGGTCCGATTATATAACATTTCTAACATATGTGCTAATAAGGGGATACTCTATGTTGTCTTATCTGTTGATTATTTGAGAGTAGAGAGATTTAATAATTAAATGATTATGTTATGTTGTTACACATAATCGTCTTTACTCCTTCTTATGTTAGAAAGTATAACTTAACTAAAAGGAAGTTTGAACTTACTATGTCGGATTAGTTTACAACTTACCTAAATTTAGCTTGGGTTGGTAACCTCCATTTCTTTCATTAGCTTTTCTTTTTTACTGATTTATTAAAATGGATTGAATTTTTTTATTTTGTAAATAAATAATAGTTAGAAATTATATATATAGAAACTAATAGAAAGAAAATAAACAATAAAAAAAGAGAGAAGAGTATTTCATTCATCTTTCAAGTGTTACGTCACTACAACATACATCATGAGCCACTATTTATGCTATAAGTAGAGTAGATTTAATCTCACCAGTAACGCATACACATTAGCCGAGGATTTATCGGTGTCAGGAATTTTTATAAAGAGCTATAAAAAGCGATTCATCATACTTGAGTGGTTAATGACATTCATTATATTATTACATAACACCCCCTGAATGTCCATCGACTTAAGAATGTGCCTAGTTAAAACCTTTTACTAGTATTAAAAGCGAGTGTGGAAAAGTCTAGTGAAGGGAAAAGGTACATCATTCTTATTAAAAAAGAAGAAAACCTTACGCCCGTTAATACTCTCGTTAAAAACGCTTAAGCAGAAAAAGCCGTCAAAACCTTAGTCGAGGAAAAGAGTCACGGAGTATTTCCACTTCTTCATCATGAAAGTGCATCATTTTCCCATTTATATCCACGCATATTCATATTGTCTTACTGTGGACAATTTGTTGATCGATAATATCAACATTATATGTTGAGCGTAAAAGTGCTCGCATTAAGTAACTTCTCATCCATCATGCTTTGAATTATTTTGGATATGTGCATCGTAGATGTCCCTCCAGAATCCATATATCTTTTATCAATGCCATAAGTCCTTAGTGTTTTGCATGGTTAGAATAAGAACCACAAGAAATTTGGCCGATATATCACGATTTATCTTCATACGAGAAAATACGTATCGTCCTACGAAAGTAATTTGAAGAATTAAATTTCTTCAAACTATATTTTAAGTTTTCTTCAATATGATATAGTGTTCACTTCCAGAAAACTTGCAAAGATCCTTGTCGTAAGGAAATGAGTTCTAAATCCCCATCATATTTTTAAATGAAAGATAACTATCGAATGTTATATAACGCTTGTCTTTAAGGCAAATGGAGATAAGCATAATCTTAAAACATGTTGCCTCGTTAAAACCCCATTTAGAAAATTCAATGGGATAAAACCTAGTCGAAGGGAAAAAGAAAGGCTGACAATTGCTCATGGAACGCTTATGAAAAGTACTCTCATTGTTTGGCAATCACCATTTCCATTTGTATGATAAGATATATATCTTCTTAGGGAGGTATAGTAAGGGAATAAAATTCTTGCTAACTTTCGAAAGGTTAGACATTTGAATTCTTATTTGACATATGCTCGACGATTAAAATTTCCTACGGACCGTATCAATCTCTAGGTTAATAAGAGTAAACTGCTTGTAATGTGAATTCATTTACATGCTCAAACTCAGTCGAGTTGAGCTATCATTGATGTAATCAATACTACTCTTCTCGAAGTCTTTGAGAATCTTATCTCATACTCTTTACTTGTTCAATGTGGTGAATATACATTTTCATGTAATCAATGTGAAGTTGATTATAGAATGAGTGTAGATATAGGAAAATTAGTTCTTCAAATACTCCTCCTCATTCAATCCATGCTTTGTAAACATGATGCTTGAGTCTCCTTACGGAGATATTATCTTCCTCATTGAATCTTCTAAAATAAATAGCAGCCACTTGTCAGAATCCAAACCAATCATTATTGTCTATGCTACACAACACGAGGGTTGCAGGAGGAGTGATAACATTCACAATATAAGAACAAACATATGAGTATGCGAATATGATACCTAAGGATTCTAGGAAAAAAAAACTAAATAATGCAAACTATGCAAGAATAAACATATTATAGTCACGATTCTTAGTATTTATTTCTTGGCACGTGGAAATTTCACCTTTATAATCAGCAACAAAGATCGCATAAATGCATTATTTGAATTAGTTAATCAATTGGACTTCTATTCCACTTGAGCTCATTTACTATCATTATGATGATGATAAGTTATCGGAATGGATCTCTACATGTAAGATCCCCCATTTACATGTCAAATCATTTTGTCCATCGATTTTGCATATGCTTATAAAATATTTAGGTTCCAAGTATATCTACGGTATCAAATCTCTTTTTCTTAGATTTTTCAAGTCAAGATCTTGATAATTGATATACGAATATTTTTGGGAGTGCCATTTCATTTCATATGAGCCTTCTATTATAGTTCGAGATATCTATGCCTTTTACGGTAATACATTACTCTTCAACAAGATTGCAATTGCTTTATCTTGCCATTTTCTTGTATTGTACTTAGCACGTAAGGCCGTGATTTCATTGGGGTGAATAAATAATTAGTACAATTGTGAATATCTCAATGTATACCACATGCCATTCTTGCTGATTGATATATGTAACTACATGCGCCTCTGGGCAAAATGGGGTCACAATGCGGGTTAACATTCAAATCATAGAACTTTATGTTCTAACATATCTTGATATAGTAACATAAAGCTGAAGCTTTAGTTCAAGTCACGAACTTTCAAATATATGCGGATAATTTACGCTCAATCTGAACTTGTTTACCGACTTATTCATGTTCTTCTCCCCTAAGCCGGGAAAACTAGGCTTGCGATACTATAATACTGTCGCAGACTTAGAAATTAGCGATTATATATCTGACTTTTATGCTTGAAGCATTAGTTCTCCATATGCGGAGAAAAGTATTATGATGAAGTCGATATATTTGCATTACTGGATTTCTTGTCTTTGAAATAAATTTACCCTTAAATTGGAGATCATATGTGGGTTTCGGATCCTTATATTTTATTCATTGTCAACTTTAAAAGTGACTTTTGGTCATTTCAAGATCTCGAATTTCCATGCTTAATCTCGATCGTGTTGTCTCATTATAATAATAATTTATATAACCGAGATAGCTTCCATTTTGCTGTTATATGTGAAACTTGATTTCCACATGAGCGGTTAATTTTAACCTGATGGCCTAATTTTTTACATCAAATTTGCATATGTCAATATACACGTATATATTATCACTTTTGACATGTATACAAAAGTATTTCTTTTCAAAAGCCTTGCGAATGATGTCGAAGACAAAAAGGCAATCTTTGTCTTTTTCTATTTAGTTAGACTTAAGGAAGTATTCACTCGATGAGCAGAAATTTCAACATGTTAAACATAATTACAAGTTTAGCTTAAATATAACTTTGATAATATGCTTGTTGAACATATTCGCTTTATAATATGTATACTTATCACGAGTAATAGTTATATGCACAAAAGCAATTTCTTCATACTGACTTTTAGAAGTCTTTGACATTGTGTGGGAATTGTTACACACTTAGATCCAACCTCCATTCCGAGAGTTTAAGGAACATGCCAAGGTTTCCACCCCGATGACGTTAGGACAACATAATTTATCATATTACATAGAATTCTTCTTGAGAATAAAATGCTTCAATTCTCATCCTCCCAACTTCAAGTTGATGAGGTATATTTGATCACTTTCGTAATTCTCTACTCAACTTGAGGTTGATCATGATCTTACAATTAAAG
Organism: Plantago major; assembly: GCA_026545765.1. Classification (NCBI taxonomy): domain Eukaryota; kingdom Viridiplantae; phylum Streptophyta; class Magnoliopsida; order Lamiales; family Plantaginaceae; genus Plantago; species Plantago major. The sequence continues at coordinate 85,819 of JAIFAC010000349.1, forward strand.
TTTTAAACTTTTTTATTATTTTCAATCACCAATTGTGGTGTGATCACATGGATACACTTAGTATATATATTTCAATATACCAAATCGTGGCATTAGCTCATTTTGCAAACCCTCTTAATTTTCAAAGTGTAAAATCCGAATTTATTTCTTGGACCATCTATTTGAATTTAATTTGGTGACGCAAATTATTCGTACTTGAGTTAGCGAGAGATTTTACTAGCCTTTATTTTCTGGATCGGCAAATTGAGCCGAAATTTGCCGTTTATTAGTGGATTGTTTGAGAGAGGTAAAGGCCCGAAAGCGAAGATAGTGTCTTTGGACAAGTAGTGTCCCCGATTTACTTCCAAGTGAATGTAATTAAAACTAGGCGGTTACTTTTAGTGTCCAGTTTGGTTTTGAAAAGGGTATTTCATTTTGCAAAAGCTGGATTATTCACCATTTAAGTAATGGTGGATTATGTTTTGTAGGTTTTGCCCAAAAATCTTGTTTGGTTGGACTACATGAATTGGATTCATTTTCAGATAAAATCTGGGTTTGGCTGAATTGACTTTTGCGGACATTCAAGGGTAGGATAAAGCAAATTGGAATTGCTTGATATACATCTATATTTTCCACTCTATTGTATATAAAATCGAGTTTGATTTCCATTTTGATTTAGTGAAAATTACATGTGATCATAAATTTGGGAGCAAATTTTACCACCTTCATGTGTTTAATCGTAATTACCTTGAATTTTGATCTTGGGTAATGCAATTTAGGTATACAATATTATCCGTAAAATCTTTGAAATTATTGTGCCATCATTAATTACGTTTCCATTGTTGATAACTTTGGCATCGCATTTTTAGTTTATGTGACTTGAATCTATTAAAATTTAGTTTAGAGATATTGTTTCTAATCTATGTAATAATTATCTTAACGAAATACATATTTCATATATAAGATCGGATCGATATTTCATATGAGTGAAATTTATAATCCCATATTTTCATTTCATCGTAGAATAATTGTTTTTGTCGATTGAAATCGGCATCCATATATGTTATAATCCCACATAAACATAAATTTTCCTACATTTTAAACATAAAAGTTTAAAGCATGTAAAAAGCATGATAAGTTAGTGAAGCGGAGCTGAGGATTTTTAGATTCGAGGTATAGAGCCACAAATAAAAAACTCAAGCTTTAATTATATAATGTTGTTTTATAATATATAAAATAAAAAAAAATCACATATATCTAATTAACGATGCATATTTTGTATTCAAAACAAATATATACTTACTTTATATTATGCCTGCGAATTTGCATATATATTTAATAGCTAGAATATTCTTGAACCAACAACCTGAAATTATCATCGTTATTCTAAACCTTGTTGCAACCAATTTTTTAATTATTAGTATTGTTTTATTTAATTATTCTTTTTTAAAAAAAGTTGGTTATACTATTAAACAAAAGCGAAATTAATTTTTGATGTAAATACATAAACTTCATAAAAAAACAAAAGTATAAAAGGAACTATTGACTAATAAGTAAATGAGTAGAAAAGAGAAATAAAGATTAAAGGGGTCCAAAATGAAAAGAAAAGGGTGCAAAACTAGGAACCATTAGAAAAAAAAAAAAGGAGAGGTGGAAACCAGGAAACGGAAAAATAAAAAAGAAAGAGTGCAAAACTAGAAAAATATAAAAGAAGAAATGGAAGGTGGAAATTGGGAAGAAAAAAAAAGTCATTGATGAAACGATTGATGTGTTCTTGATTGGGATGGCATATTTAGTAATTAATGGAAGTTTGTATAAAATTAGACATTTCACGAGTAAGAACAGATAATCTAAAAGTAAATGCTCTCCGCCGTTGAAGTGACGGAATTTGGATTATTCATGTACAAATTTGAGGGCTTGAAGAAGCAGGCGGTGAAAAATTGGATTATTTCAATAATCCATTTTTGGTTTAAACAAAAACAATATTTCGGATTGTTGGAGGTATTTGGATAAAACCCTCAAACCAAACGGATCTTAAGAAGGATTTGTTGAGTGGATATTGCTTGAAATCGATGATGGCATTGCCATGAAAATGAACGCTATAATGACGACAAAGTTGATATCAAGATCCACTGAAAGATTTATTTATTCGAAGTAAGTAATCCCATTTCAACCATGGGTAATTCGATAGTAAATATAATCTGAATTGTTGGATCCTTAGCGAATCCATCCACTCGACCTTGAATATTTTTCATCATAGGGTTGTTCGGCACCTACAAATGAAATAGTTGATAGAGATAAACCATTTGTCATCTTCGAAGTTGCTCGAGGAGATAGTGTTGAATATTTGAGCGCATATATAGCATTGCTAGGGAAGATGGCTTTGATAGCAGTCTCGAGGAGATTTACACGGTAGAAGTCCTCAACAACATCAATTGCTTTCTGGTACGCCTCACCATTTTCGCTCTTGAAGGTTAGGTGTATGATAATTCTTCCGAGAAATATTGATAGTTGCATATGAAATAGTCTGATAATGTAGCGAAGGCTAGTAGTTACTAATCTTGGGGAAGCACACCGAGGGCAAAGATGATATCTGGAAGTCAACATGGGACAAAAGCTTTCATTACCGGGGATGATGAGCCCATCGAAGCGAGGCCCAAGTTTCCTATCATTTTGATGAGGAGAGCCAGCGATTTCCAATTACTGCTTTTGCTATGACCATAAATAAGAGCCGGGGACAATTTCGCGCCGACGTCGGCCTCTACCTCCCCTCACGCGTGTTATTCACGACCCACGACGATTTATTTGTTCCTTTATCTGGAGTTACGATAGGAAGGGATTGAAAAGATTAATTTACGACGAAGGGATTACTACATATGACATAACAAACAACGTGGTATATGAAGAAGTGATTGATATATTTTGATTAAGTAATTACAATGATATCGCACTCACGTTTTTTTTATATGTTAGAGTTCAATCTCACCCATTAAAATTTTGTGAATTTTATAAGCATCGATGACTTGTCGACGCCAATGCTTTGAAGCCTTTAATAGATTACACCATGCCTTTTCTCACATTTTAGTTTTAAGATGTTTGTCAAACTCGACATTATGTTCCTCCGCCCGTCTCTTCCCATGTTTCGGATTTGAAAATTTGATCAGTCGGCCAGTCTCCATTTTGAATTCTGACAGTACAATTTATTAAATTTAACTTATTTTGAGTTTTATGTCATCTAATAAAATCGATACTAAAGCGGGACATTTATTCTAAACAATATATTATGGAAGATATACAAATGTTAATGCAATATACAGTAGGAAACTGAATATCTTTATGTAAAATAACTAGGTGAACTAAGCATACCATATCATTTAGAAGAATACTCATCCTTACATCCTCAGAATGGTTTGAGAAAATTCAATCTGGTCTGGGAGACGAACACGTGACCATTTTACATCTTCAAAACGATCCTGAAACTCCAATCTAGTCTTGGGGACGAACACATGACCCTACTATTTTACATCTTTAAAATAATTGAGCAAACTCAATCTGGTCTTGAGGACGAACACGTGACCCTACTATTGAAAGAGCGATCTCTAGTTTAACTTTCTCGACTTTGGTTGCACTCCTTGATGCGAAGAAAGATAAATACACAATGAATTTAGATATGGATGATTCATTATTGCCCTTACTTATAAATGTTACTTATGAAGCTGTATCACTTATGCTTGTATTCAGATAGATAAAATAAATTGGAACAATATCCACACTAATAAGTGCACCTTTAATCTTATGAATCCATAAATAAAAGTTTAAAATTAAGTATATATGTTCTTGAAATAATTTAATTTGATATGTTTGGATAATAATGATTGGTAAGATTTTCAATTAAGGCTACAGCGAATAGTGAATAAGTGCTTTGAAAAAGAAATATCATATGAATAGAAATACAAAAGTAACAGGACTTCCTAACCGAGTATCTCATTGTTCAAAAGCGATGCTTAATGAGAGCTTGGTTCATAAACAAGACGAATTTCTTACCACATCATTTAACGTTGAAAAATACATATATCGTATTTAAAATATATATTAGAAAACTAATTTGCAGTCGTGAGTCGGTATCAATGAGTGTGCCACGGCTTGATAATTAAACATATGTCAATGTTAGTTTGGAACACGATGTACCGGGCTGCGAAAGTGTGGTTTAATTGGAACTCCCTAGTGATGCCTCTTGGATCCTCGAGGCTATTATATGAAGGAATCGACATATGAGTACTAGGTCGGCCGGCTTGGACCCGAGGGATGGCGTAGCGCAGGAAGAAGTTCAACATGCACTTGGAGCTATATGATGAGCTGATCGTGGTGTCAAAATCCGGTATACAATGGAATAAATGGGTTTGATAATCCCAGAGCTCAACCTCAGGCGATTTTACATTACATGGATGGGATTCAATAAAGACTTACATCTGAAGATAAGTCTGAAAGTGGAATGATGACCATCTCACCAGGTTGTGTCTTCACGCCTGCGGATGAGTCACATCGGCCATTTGTTCTTTCAAAGGTTCGCGTCACGTGGACATGGAGGCAGTGATGGCTGGGTGGGTATTAAATGATATGCCACGCGTGTGGGAAGAGGAAATAGATTGGTTATGTTTACAATTAAGGAGCAATGGATGGCAAGAAGCTACTCCGTGTGCATTTCTGAGAATCGGTTTATGCTATCCTGGATGGAGAGAAATCAAGTGGTATTTTGCCAGAAACCTATAAATACGAGGCTTGATGAGATGATAGTTAATAAAGTTATCAATAGATGTTGGCAGGATAGGAAGCTACGTGAGCAATTAAAGCATACTATCGATCTTTGAACTAGATTATAGTGGTTATTTTGCTTAGTTTGATCACCGGATCTACTTGATCGGCCAGATTTTAACTATTTGAATGAATAAAAGTATATTTCGGTTTCAAAAATAATATAGAGGAGTGAGAGAAATGAGCAGTGAGTTAGTCGTGTAGGTACTGAAATCGGAAAAACACCCGCCTATCGTGGTCCGTTTCTGCCCATACACACAAATCCCTTCCATTTTCCATTTTTCCTCCTCATCATCATCTTGCCTTTTCTCCTTTCCTTCCTCAATCAGTCATTACTACTTCTTCCTCACCTGCCTAATTCAATCAATCCTATACATACCTATACCACTTTAATACACGACACGCATATATCCATACATTATTAGTAGTAATACATATGTACCTCTAAATCAGAAGCAAGCTCCATTCCGATTCACCTCCATTTCTCTTCGATCAACCAAATGGGAGGTGAGAGCACTTCCTTCGGCGCTCTCGTCCCCACCGTCAAATCCGACCTTCCACCGGACAACTCCTCCGCCGCTGGGCCTGCTGCCTCCGCCGCCGATTCCGGTGGCGGCGGAGGACGATCGAAGTCCAATCAGGATGTGGATGGGTTTGATAAGGACATTCTGTCCCTATTTGCATGCAGATCATCAAGGATGCCTTTCTCACTACTTGTGGACATAGTTTCTGCTACATGTATTGTCACGCATCTCCAGAATAAGAGCGATTGTCCTTGCTGCTCTCATTTTCTCACCGCTAGTAATCTCTACCCTAATTTCCTTCTCAATAAGGTTTACTTTCTCACTCCAATTTTACTCCTCTCATCATTTTGAATTTTGCTCATGTCAATGTCTGTTAACCGGATTATTGTTCATTTTGTTTGGTGGATAGTTTGGGGAATTGGTTTCTGTGTTTTAACTTATGTGATCAATATTTACAAACTATCATGCCTTGGTTTTCAGTTAATTGCAATGTTCTCAGCTCTCTGTTGATTCTTAACTTCTAGAAAGAACTAGTAGTATGTTTGGGAATAAACTAATATTGAGATGCAATCAGATAAGTTGGAACTTGGAACTAATAGTTCACCTGCAATGAGTTTAGTCCTTTCATAACCAAATATAATGGATCAATAGCATCTAGCAGAGCAGACGGCATTTGTGTAGCGTTTGATGGATATGAGGTATTTACGAAGAATTCCATGAACACGAAGACTCAGAGCCAATATAGTGTTGCTAAGTATTTAGCAAATTGAACATGTTCCTATTTGGTCACCTAGAGTCTTCTTTTCTTTCTCCTGGACAAGAAATATGTATTCTAGAATTATTCCATCCGCAGTTACCAGTTTCTTAAAGCCAGGCAGAACTTGGCTTCTTAGAGTGCAGACGTTTATAATTTGCATCCTTATACAATATTTTGTACCATTCTTGAATAACAAACAAGTGTAACTAGACTTTTTGTTAGTACAAGGTAAAAGGGCAGCAAGGAAATTAGTGACTGAAATGTCATAGTAACTATGAAGAATTGAAGGGTGGAAATATAAGATAAACCTGTTCAGGTATTTGCTTATGGGGAACTGGACAGGATCACCTCTTATGCTTGCTTTGGGGCATGCGATATTGCAACTCTTGGCTTAATTTTGGAAATGGATATTTCTTTTCCAATGCTGAACCATGAACTTTTTGCCCTTACGTCTATGAACATGTCGTGTTCCTTAATTATCTGCCTTTATCTTTCCACCGAGCTTATTGATGTATTCCTCCAGTTCACTGAGTTTTGTGCATTGTACTTTCTTTTTTTAGTTGTTGATGAAGACTTCTGCTTGTCAAATAGCTAAAATGACCACCCCTTGGAACAGCTTCACGGACTCTAGAACAGGTCAGTTAGCAGTCTTCTAAAGTTTTACTATATAGATGAGTTCATGTTTCTTCTTACACCATGGTTAGCGTCCACATCACCAATTTTCGCCTCGTCTTACGATGTTCTACTTGTATCAAGTGTGCGCCTTAGAAGCCACATCCTCCATGTACCACCCAATGCAAATTGATTTTACACATCTACATCAAATGAGGCATCTAGTATTTATAACGCATGTGGTTGGTTTTGAGTTCTTTTATCCAATTGATTTCAATCCACCTCTCCCACCATGGTGTTTTACTTTTACAAGCTTCCAAGTAAGAGAAAGGGCTCTTTGATCCAAGATTACAATCTGATAGCAGGCAATTTTACAGTTTCCATTTCAATTTCATTAAGTGACAAACGTTGAAATCTTTTACCTTATTATTCTATCATGGTTGAATTCCATGCTTTTGAAGTCTACTTATCGGCTTGCTGAATGCTGAGATGCAAACTGGCCACTTTTTACTTCTGACACTTTTTTAGCATTCATTTAATGTGCATGTACTTTCTATGATTCCTTAACTTAATATAGTATTTAGACAGGGATGTGATGCATCAATTAAGGAGATCGAGGGCCTCCTGTCACCTCCCTCGCCGAGAAGAAAAGTAAAATGGAGCAAGAAGAAGCTGAAACAAATCTACAGATTTTGCTAGACTTTTCTCAGCTGCTTGAGAAAGAAAAAGCTTGATGAACTCAATGAGGTTCTTAACTCCTTTTTTTTCACCACTCGTTGTCTTTCTCTTTCCTTTTGTGTGTGTGTGTGGAGGGCTCTAAATTATGCTTTTGCTTCTTCCAGTAAATAATGTTTCTTATTGCAATATATTTTTCGACCAGACAAATGGTTGCGCCAACTTGATAGAGCAATGTGAGTTTATGAAACTGGCAAGAGACTCGTTTTACTTGTTCCTCATGAATTTTGCCTTCGTGGTTATCATTTCCAAAATTCTTAAGAGGTTGACCAGGATTTTCTTATGATTCTGCTTATGAGACTACAGTCCACACCCCCTCTTCCAAGTTCATATTCTGGAAACAGAGCAAACATATATTTTCTTTTTTTCCTTTTCTCTTTAGTAATGGGTTATATTATTCATAGGTCCCTCATTTTTGTGCAAATACTATATGTTTTGACATATTCTTGTCCTTTGTTGTGCAGATACAAACAGACCTGCAATACATAAAAAGAAGATATTCATGCAGTGGAGAAACAATCAATTGATTTACTCGAAGAAGGATAAGTACCTTCATCAAAGCTGAGAATGCTTGCGGATGACAACTCATCAAAGTCAGCGTGGCCATGGTAATGGATAAACAAAGTGGTGCCTCTGTTCTAGAACTGCTATCGCACAAGGTCAGAGCAGAATGAGTGCTAGTGGTTTACAAAATAGAAAAGCTGATGCAAAATCATCTGCAAGTCATCTGAGTGTAAAGAAAGATGGTCATGGTGGGGCAGACAATCAAAATCTAAGTCAATCAGGGGTAGCATTGCAAAGAAGGAGGCGCGGTTCACATAATAGGTTAGCAATCCTTTTACATTAATACCTTACTACTGAGATGCAAGTCCGTTACTTTATGCTAGCAGATTGTCGGCATTTTAGCATATTTTGAAGGCCAAGTAGTTGTGTAAATAAACAGCAATTCTGATGATTTTCAATGCTGCAAAGCCCAATTAAGAATATATAATATCTTCTGCATTAGTTTTGCTGCATTTTCATTGTCCTTGTTTGTGTTATTTGTTACATACTTGCTTTCATAACATCGTATCAATTTGCGGATGTCCGCTCTGTCTTAGATGAAGTCATTTGTTAGAACCATCCAATGAGTCGGTATGAAAGAATTTATTTATCATCATCAAACACTGGTATAATATGATTTTTTCAACAGTTCAACGACCTTCAAGATTGTTACTTGCAAAAACGAAGATTTTGGGCTAAAGTAGCACCAGAACAGAAAGATAGAAGTTCACATGGTTTAAGAAGAGAAGGTTACACTGACGGGCTTGATGATTTTCAGTCTGTACTGTTCACGCTCACACGATACAGGTATACATATGTGGTGAATATGAATCTCCTCACTTCAATGCAGACTCACTTTTTAATAATAAAATTTGTTGGTCAATCAGTCGGCTGCGGGTGGTTGCTGAACTTAGACATGGAGATTTGTTTCACACGGCTAATATTGTATCAAGGTAAGTGAAATTTGCTCTATACTTGCACAGGCTTAATCTATTGCTAGATAATTTAGAATTCAACTCATTCTAAATATCGGAAATTACTTGGTTTGAGTTTGAGCACTGGGAAGAGTCTGCACATCTTTTCTCAATGTTCTTGTACTACTACCTTACTTGGGCTGGTCAATATATAAATTCTTATGATGTGTTGCTGTCATGAGACTGCCACTAAATTCCACCAATGTTCAAGGACATCTTGAAATAATAGGATTGTTTTTTTTGCTTTTGTTCAGAACTCTAATTCGTAATTGCTGAACAATCCTGTTATTTTCATCATGATTTATTGAGTCCTGAACTCTTGAGATTAGTATCTTGTATACTTGTGGGTTTCAAACTTTCAATATGATCTTGTACTCTGAGCATACCTATTAGTGTTATCTGCAATGTTAAATTAGAGTCAATTCTCTGCAGTATAGAATTTGACCCGAGATGATGAATTGTTTTACAGCTGGAGTATCACGGCGTATTAAGATTTATGAGTTTTCATCTGTAAGTGGTTGACAATTTCTTGTGATATTGAAGTTTTTGTTCTTAATTCCTCAGTATAGGATACCACTCAGAGACCAATGTGAATTGGTAATATTAGTGGAGTTGGCAGTGTAATTTGCACCTGCTACCTCAGATCCTTTTTCCACTTTGCATTGGTTTCTCAATTTTTTCGGTTATTGCTTTCCAGGTGGTCATCGAACCAGCTGATGCACAATGCCCTATTGCGGAAAGGCTGAGTATACATCGCTCAAAAACTCAGCTGCTAAGTTGGAATAAATACATCTAAAAACCACATTGCTAGCAGTGACTATGAAGGCATAGTAACTGTCTGGGATGTGACTGTCTCCGGCAGGTACCATCATCATGGGTCAATAAACTAACGCTTTCCAATCTTAGTCTTCCAGATTGAAGTTAGACTTATTTGGAACTCCCCTAAAATATCATGTGTGCACTTTTATAGAGTGCGTGATGGAGTATGAGGAGCATGAAAATCGAGCCTGGAGTGTTGACTTCTCACGCACTGAACCTTCAATGCTTGTATCTGGGAGTGATGATTTGCAAGGTATTAATCACTTGAATTGACAAAACAGTCTGATGCCAAATTGAATTTGAAATGTACTGTTAAATGTGAAATAGAGATGTATTGAGCATAACGAAGTGTTGTGAGGAAATAAATTGGCATTTTAGTTTCTGAAGTTTCCTATTTAGATGTCTCAGGATCTGTGATCTCATTCTGGAAGATTATCCAGGTTACAATCTTGTATTGGGGTAATCTTATTGGCTGTTATTCCAAATTCTCTGCTTAATATGTGTTTTGGGAGTTGGGACCCTATGGGTTAGTGATAGTTTAATGTAGTTTCACTTCAAAGTCAACTTCAGTGAACGAAAATTGTATGAATATGGGCTCCATTAGATCTTAATTATGAAAATCTTCGCTTTACTATGTTCGTTGGTACTTGAAGCAGAATTAGTGTAATGACAATTCAATTGTTGAGCAGGTGAAAATATGGTGCACAAATCAGAGGCTAGTGTGTAATATTATTGACATGAAGGCAACATATATGTTCAGTCAAGTATAACCTGGATCAAGCGTTGCATATGTTGCGGTTATTTTTATTAATTTCTGATCTCCAACTCATTTCTTCTTTAGTATGCTAGTTTGGGATCACATAACTGACATCGCTGGACCCATTTCTGTTGCAGGTGGGTTCTGCAGATCATCATATTCATTACTATGACTGAGAAATATTAGTCAGCCATTGCATATTTTCAGTGGGCAAGAAAGGCTGTATCTTATGTAGTTTCTGTCCAACAATGAACTCGCTTCTGCATCTACAGATGGGTATTACGCCTTTCACGACGTTAACCAAAATGTTCCAGTAAGTTATTATTTGGTCTCTTTTTTTTCAAGGCATAAAGCTTGTCAGCATCATAGCATTGGCTTCAGAATCACTTTTCTGTGTGTGTTTCTGGACATGTTAAAGTGGAATTTTTGCCAGCTGATTGAATGAGATTTATCTCGACTGCTGACAGAATACCATACATCATTCAGAAAGTTAGATAGTTTATAGATCGATAATTTGGCTGTGTTTAGTTCATCACGTAATGGATTTTCTTAATAACGCATTGAATTTTTCATTATCTAGACATTTTTTCTGCTGTAAGTTGTACTGGTTTCAAGAATTTCTGGAAATCCAAATGTGATGGTTTGCTAGCGTATAAAGTGATTAAAATGTAAAGTTCTGCATTTGAAATTTGTTTTTTGGTCCAGTTAGAAGGAAAATGAAAACCGCTTTTGAGTTCCATTGTAAACTTCGGATTCCTCCATTTTGTCTTCTCTCTGCTTCTTCAAATTGTTTTTCACTTTTATAAAGGGTTCTGTGGTTAACTTAATCTGTTGGAAATTGTAAGTGTTTGGTTCTATTCTATTCTTTCATTCCAACTATGAGATTATTTGTCAAAATGTTCAAAGCTGATTTTGGCAGCACTTTACTTTTTTTGCTGCAGCAACGTATATTCAGAGTGGACATACAAATGAAAAGAATTTTGTATGGGAATGGCGGTCAATAATGAATACATTGCCTGTGGCAGCCGGTAAACAAACGAAGTTTTTGTGTATCACAAGGTACGTGGTACCTGTCCGTTAATGTTAATATGGAACCTTTAAATGGGATCCTTTGCTCCAGTTGCATGTCTCACCAAATGATGTTGATCATAATGCTTGATGAATTTGGTTTGTTGTAGGCAATATCTAAACCAGCAGCATGGCACAGATTCAGTTCTGAGACAGATGAAACGTGATGAAGACGGCAGGATCAACCTTTACTCATTAGTGCAGTGTGTTGGAAGCGATACCGACTATGCTTACAGCAAAACAGTCAAGGGACCATAAAGTTCTTGTTCTTGCCTCCTTGATCCCTCATAAACCCAGTATAGTAGCATTACGGAAGGCACATTCTTGGAAAACAAAACGGTAGGAGCTAAGCTTTTAAACCAAAGGTAAAACCGTAAAACTTAAAGATCAAGGTGTCCACTGAGTTGGATTCGAAATGGTAGGGCATTTCAGCAATCTGTGATTGGGCCATTGTTACCTTGCTAGCACAATTCCAGATGGTAAAATAGAAGTTGTGTGAACTTCGGGTTTGTTATTTTGATTATCGAATCTAGGGGAGAAGGGTATTTTTATCGAGATGTGAATCGCATCACAATTACATCCGCACGGCCATTGTCACTGTTTACCTATTTCACTTGTAACATCTGAATTGGAGTAAAAGAAGTGTTCCTAATTACGCAATGATGTAAACGGAAAAGAACTATCACTAACTGCTACATTTGTGATAATCTGACAAGCATGAAAATTAATATGCCCAGACTCTAATAGCACCCTAGTAATCCAAATCAAAATGAGTGATTATAACCTTGCTAGCACCAAGTATCCGGTGATGGTAAATAGAAGGCGTGGTGAACTCGGGATTTGTTATTTTCATTTTGAATCTAGGAAGAAAGATATTTACTTGAGATGTAGACACATCATACTGACCCGTCATCGGTCATCAAGTATATTTCTTCCTTGTATATGTTGCTACTAACATCTTGAATTGGAGTAAAAAGAAGTGTTCTAATTGCGCTTGGCAATGATGTAAACTAAAAGAACTGTCACTAACTGCTTACCTTGATAATCCAAAGAAACATGAAAATTAATATGCCCATACCTAATAGTACCTAGTAATCCAAACCGTCTTTTCTTACCAAAAAAAAAAAATGGTGAGATTGTTACCTTGCTAGCACCAAAATATCCAAAGATGGTAAAATAGAAGTTGTGTGAACTCTGGGTTTGTTATTTTCAAATTTTGAATCTAGGAAGAAGAAGGTATTTCTTGCATCGAGATGTAGATACGAATACGTAATGTTATCATTGTCACTGCTATATTTTCAAATGTATATGTTGCTACTAACATCTTGAATTGGAGTAAAAGAAGTATTCCTAATTACGCTTTGCAATGATGCTAGCGGAAAAGAACCCGGCTCACTAATCATGAAAAATTAATATGTCCATGCACCTAGCCATTCCCTAGTAATCCAAATCAAAATGGAGGATTTTCACTTTACCTTGCCATAGCAATTTACACCGTATCGAGATGGTAAAATAGACATTACGTGAACTGAGGTTTTGTTATTTTAGAGTCTTGAATCTAGGAAGAAGGGTATATTTTCACCGAGATGTGAATACGCATACGACCGTCATTGTCACCATTTATATTTCACTTGTATATGTTGCTACTAACATCTTGAATTGGAGTAAAAGAAGTGTTCCTAATTGCGCTTGTAACATGATGTAAACGAAAAGAATCGTCACTAACTGCTTACCTCATGATAATCGCTAAACATGAAAAATTAATATGCCCATACCTAATAGTACCCTAGTAATCCAAACCATCTTTTCTTACCAAAAAAAAAAAATGGTGGATTGTTACCTTGCTTAGCACCCAAGATCCGGGATGGTAAAATAGAAGTTGTGTGAACTCTGGGTTTGTTATTTTCAATTTATGAATCTATGAAGAGGTATTTTCTACCGAGATGTAGATACGCGTTCTGAATGTCATTATCACCGCTTATATTTCACGCAGTAAGGCGTATGTTGCTACTTTAACATCTTGAATTGGAGTAAAAGAAGTGTTCCTAATTACGCTTGCAATGATGTAAGCGAAAAGAACCGTCAATTAATTCATGAAAAATTAATATGTCCATAACCTAATAGTACCCTAGTAATCCAAATCAAAATGGAGGATTGTTACCTTGCTAGCACCGATATCCGAGATGGTAAAATAGAAGTCGTTGAACTCCTGGGTTTGTTATTTTAGGTCTTGAATCTAGGAAGAAGGGTATTTCTACCGGAGATGTGATATATGCATACGACTCCGGTACGTTGTCACCGCTATTTATTTCACTTGTATATGTTGCTACTAACATCTTGAATTGGAGTAAAAGAAGTGTTCTAATTACGCCAGGTAAATGATGTAAACATAAAAGGATCGCTACTAATCATTTACCTTGATAATCACGACAAACATGAAAATTTAATATGCCTGAGCATTCCTAATAAGTACCCTAGTAATCCAAATCAAAATGGAGGATTGGATTTCGATCCAAGGCGATAAGTTAAGATGACTTATATGAGACGAATCAAAGTTTATGACTGATGCAGCTTAGGGCAAGAAAAGGGCAAGGTGAAGGTAACCCTCAAACCGTGATTGAAGTTAATTATACGTTACGGCAATTATCCGAGCTTCATCTAACCGGGAAATTATTATCAGACTATTGCTCAACATTTCATAATTCATCGTACGGGAGAACGATCCACATTATCCACTTAATGCGCACGTCCCCACACTTGCATGTTAACGCCGAGTAATTTCACCGCTACTACGCATTTAGCAAATAAATTATAATTCGGGTCTATGCCATAATTTTTCCTTAATATTGCATCTCGCATTCGGAGGCATGTGGAGTGATCGAATTGGAGCATGTTTTAATTCGACAACAACTTGAGAGATTGATAAATTAATATTTTTCCCGCTTCCGAATGAACATCGAATGCAAAATCAACCATATGTAGAAATAAATATACTACAAGAATCCCAGCCTTTATCGATTCATATTTTCATCCGTGTTCATATCAAATTTATCTTCTCAATCCATAAAATACCAAAGTCTATCTATATTTACCTCCTGCGTCCGGGCTTATTAAAGCCGTTGATTATTTTCTTAATGCTTTTTAATAACATACTGGAATGAAAAAGTATAAAAAGATAAAAAGAGTGGAAAGATAAATAATGTAAAAAAATAGGATAGATGTAGTAGGGAGTTTCTATTTTTTCTTTTAGAAACATGTTATAGGTAATCGGGACAACTGATTAATGGATTCGGAGGCGTATTCAAGAAAACTAAATAAAACCAAAAAGGAAGCCAACTAATCATGAAGATATACTCCATCAATTCCCTTTAGAAGTTGTCTAATTTACCTGCTTACGCATTACAATAAATGCAAGCGAGGGGAATATTATAATACTAAATAAGATACGTGCCAAGTTTACTTTACGACTTTTAATGGTATTAATGATTGCTTCAAGCATTACTTTTTGACTTTCAGAAAGTAGCTAAGATATAAAATTATACGTATCGCTCTTCAAAATGGCAAAAAAAATGAAATCGTGGTACTCTATCGTGACGCCTAAATTCAAGAAATAATAAATTTTCTAAAGCGATGTAGAGTACATTTTAGGGTATATCTAAAATGAAGATTTAAAAACGGTTCCGACAATAGTGCAAAAGAATCAAAACGGTTGGAAATGGTGAAAGGGTTGATATGCGGCTCCCATGATGGTGGACTGTAAAGCCCAATTTTAGTCGAAAACCATAAAGTGGTGGCCCTTCTAAGTGGAAAATAGTAGCCCAAACCAACAAACAGTAAACGTGCTTGGTAGAATGTGGACCCAAGAAAGCGATATTCAAAAAAAGTAAATGTTATTAATCTCATTTCTTTTCATCATCTAGCTTAGGGGTTTCCACTATCTCAGCTCATTTCCAAACCCCTACTTTCACTCCCTTCTAATCATCATCATCATCATCATCATCACCACTAATACCACCTTTAATGCCTCAACAACGATCCAAGGAACATTTCTCCTCAATTCCTATACTGTAAGTGTTTTTCATTCCATTTTCTGTTTTTCTCTCCTTTCAGCTACTGTTTTACTTTCGTTAGAACACATTAGCTTATTGAATTCATTGTTGTGCTACAGAATATGTTTAATTTAGGCAAATTGGCATATGGGGTCTGTGCGCAGCATATGCTGCTAACTGCACCCCAGAATCAAAAATCAGGTTTCAACTGCAATGTTATTCAGAAACCACCTGCCGTTAAATGGTGGTATCACTTGGACTTACCACTTCGAAACGAGCCCATGAGTCAAGGAAGAGGGTAACCCAGTTTCAGGTTAAGGAATATGCCGCTACCAGCACGAGAATGCGCTGCTTACTCCCTAAATGCACTGGATAGAGCTGTCTTCACAGCAATCGGAGCGGCTTGTTTGACGCAATGAAGCCGACTGATTACGAGGCTGTGCTATCCGGAGGTACTATGGCGCTTCAGGTGCAGCCACAGCATGTTCGAGCACTTCTTAGAGGGCCCAGTGCTTGGAGGCTTATTGAAGTATGGACATGGCTCTCAGGACGTAGTTGCTGTTGACGGGATCCGAATCATGGTGATGCTTGGACATTGGCGTGGACGGTTGAGGATGTTGTTTGGGCCTCGCCAAGATGCTCGCTAATAGGACCTTCAGAGCCGCCCATCACCGGGCAGCTCTTGGGCATCTGTTGTCTGTGGGGCTAATTGCAGGGTTTGGACCTTGTTTGCCGGCTAGACTACACCAAAGAATAGTCTGCTGGGACCAACTGTTCCACCTAATAAGTCGGAAAACTTTATCCAATTTGCAAAAAGTGATCCTGGAGATTTTAAGAACCAATTGCTCAAAGCTTCCTTGAAGCTCATGGTCAGCTCTCTTGGGTTGACCATATGATGGGCCCTGCATGAACCGCCCTGACGCTCCATCCTATTCATGGGCAAGCTATGGAGGCAAAGATACAACATGCATCACAGGCTTGCTTATGACCACAGGCCCTTGGGACAGATGCCGTGGAACTGCAGTTTCAAGGTGTTGAGAGAGGTAGTGAACAACGCTTTCCAATGTCAAAAGCTGTGTTGATCAAGATAAGGATAGTGATGGTGACTTGGTCATAATAACATGCAGTACTTGAACTTAGGGCGTGAGTCTTGTGTTGATAACCTATTCCAAAGGACCTGATGCAGAGAAGGGAGACCCATTGGTTTGTTGAGGTTACATGTTGTTAGTGGCCTGAGCAAGAGCCTCCTCTAATTAAGAGGAGGAAGAGGAAGCTTCTGAGATTGAGTCAAGAAGCAGGATGAGAATGTTTCACAGTCTTCTTTGATTGATCTCTGTCAAGGAAGTTGTTGAGGTTAGAGATTGATACCATGAGAAAGTTACTCAGAAGGAGAAAAATGAGCAACGATGATCCTGACTCCAAAGAAGTTGAGATGGATGATTGGTTGCTTGAGGCTTTACCTGGGGCTATTCGGCCCCATGTTGGAATTGGACCGATGTACACATTGATTTGCATGAGCTTGGGATGGAGTTATGCATCAAGCTGTTGAGGAAACAGTGATCAGTGAAGAGGCTCAAACCTTTCTATCAAGGTCAGTTTCAAAGTTTCAAGAGGCATGTTTTGCTTTCTTCAACTGGGGAATGTCTAAGGTGCAGCAAGGAAAAGAATTCATTGATGAATCACAAGTAAAGAGCGATGAGACGGAGCAGCCTAAACGGCCTATGATTGGGTGGAGGGAGAACACACCTATTAGAGAGAAATATGAGGAGGCTTTGTTATCAAACCAGATTTTACAGGGTTGTTACACTGGCAGCAGTAATTTGAAATGGCAAACTACATTACCGTATGTACTAGCTTTCAAGAAAGAGAATCTGTCAAATGGATCCTATAGACACTAGTCTTTTCACAGAAAAGCGGAGGAGAAAATGAAAGCAGAACTGAGATGTGGGAGGTTGAGGAGCAAAGAGCCAATGAATTGAAAGATCCGAATGCAAAAAGGATGAGGTCTCAAAGAGAAGGAAGAAACAGGGTAGTGGTGTCAAGGTGATACATCAGGTGAAGGGCGGTCAATGAAATTTCACTTGAGGAAGCAGCAGTGAACAAGCTGCAGTTATGAGATTCAAATTCATCTGTTCTGGGGTAATATGCTTTGAGATCTCAAGTTAGTCGCAAGCAGTCGGTTTGGTTGAAGGAAATCTGGATGGCTGTGGAGCTTTTAAACTCTCATGTAAGTAATTGAAGGTAAGACATTTCGGGACAGTCCAGTTAAATCTCACTGTTTCAAGGAAGCATCAAATGAGATGAGAAGAAGGTTGAGAATCTGAACTATAGTGTTGTTGACAAAGCAATATGCCTAGAAGTTTATGTGCTGGATTGTAAGTGTTAAATTCATTAATGCTGTATTTGTATTTGAGAATCATCTATCTTCTTGTCTGCCTATCTGTCTGAGCTTCTGGATAGGATGGGATCACAAAGAGGTCTACTGCTTTTGTTGAGTAGAATATAAATTGTTTTATTTGGGACGACCTGTTCTCAATCTAGAATCCCATTACTTTGGAAATCTTTTCTTTACCCTGTCCCAAAAACGCTTAGAGTTTTCAGCTGACCCTCCTAGGACAATGATCTAAAAAATATTTAATAATTTTTTCTTTCCTCTTCTGTTTGCTTCTTTTTCTTTTTCTTTTTTTTGAAAATGATTAATTCATTGTTGAACCATTAGAAGATCCTATGAGAGTCATAGATTACGATGTACGTTCTTTCTAAGATCTGTTCCTTTGGGGAAGACATTTAGTTTTTATGGGTTTCTTAAATGACATTATTTAAGCAATTGATTTTGTTTGGAAATTGATGAACTTGGAGCTTGGTAAATTTTTATTGTTCCTCTAGTATGTTAAATTTCACGCGTCAGAAGTTGGTTTCAGTTGTTAAAAATGGTTTGATCTGAATGAATCAATTCTAATGTCAACTTCAAAAATCAGTTTTACTTGGTTGATCCAATATTTCAGATAAGGTATATTCTTTCGTTTGATACTATGTTTCAGGCTGTATTTATCTATCTCTTATCTGTAAGTTACATAACCTAACTAGGAATTATGTTAATGTGGTTTCTTCATCATGATTTACAGCATGTCTTGTCTTAAATACTTTGATTTTTGTAATTATAGGAAAATCACACATCAACATTAGTGTGGTGAGGTGCTTACAACTTGGTGGGAGGATACAATTACTTGTATTAGGAAAGTTTAGTTTTTACAAGTGTAAGCCCAAGAGTAATGAGTTGTTACATTTTGCAGATGGATTATTTTGAAATTTGTTGAAATATACAAGCAGGAGAAATCTTTGTCTATGATTTCGAGGCTGTAAAATGGGTCTTGTTATTATTTGATATGGTTTATTCCTGAAATTTCTGTCTATATTTCCATCAACCTGACATCTTCTATCCTAGATTCGTGTTTGATGTGTCTTGGTCTTCACTATTACATGTATCTGAGACCACGATCATCCTCGAGAAAATTATGTTCCAGTGTTGTTGCCTATTACTAAACTTTCTGGCATTCCATTCGATCAAATTAAGAAGAAGTTAAGGTGCATGTACTGTATGTTATTTCCTGAAAACTTCATTTTCAACTGCAACTAGTTCTTCTAAATGCACGCTTGTTGCTTACTTTTATTTTCCATATTTGCAATTCACACAAGTGATTCTCCCATTAGAGTGTTATAGCAATAAACTAAATTGGCTTTTATGCTACCATTATTTTACTGTTAGGGAGATAGGTGGACAATTGTTCGATTCAAAACACAACAAATCTTTTACTTGACCTAACAATTGAAATGATAGAGACTGTTGATAGGATGTTCTTAGATTTTAGTCCATAGCTTCTGTTTGATTGTAATTAAAGTAAATCAGAGTTGGTAATTTCCAATCATTACAATCACTATATTTGATTGCCAATTACAAAACACACACTATTACCTGTAGTTTAACACCCAACAAAATCATGATTCATGAGCAGATAAAGTTATAAAACATCTGTATTCAGCAAGCTAAACATTTTATTACTTGAATGAAGGATAACATTACTATAAATCACACTAAATAAAATATCTCATCACAAAAATGAAGATAAATAAAATTTCTATGAATTATGTATTGATACAGTAAGAATATATGTCAAATTTAATAAGCAGCTGGAACTGATTCCAAATTAGTAGGTATTTCCTTGTTCTTGAAGGCCTCAAATCTGGTTCCTTGTTTGAATCATCCTCGCATAGAGCTTCATGTACTTGGAAGATTAACTTGGGTACACATCTTTCTTTATCTTCCTTCTCGCTTCAGCTGTGGATAGAATCGCATCACCAGATCGGGGAACGACGCAATTGACATTCTGTTTCCCTCTGTTTTAGCAATCACTCTGTGCAACACACCTTATACTCACCAGATCACTCGAGCGGTCGTCAAGGTTGACGATACGGAGTATGCATAGGTGGAACATCCACCCATTCGTCATCTTGAGGGAGCTGAGGCCACTAACCTTTGTCATCCTGGGAAATACAGAAATCTAGATGCCACTGGCATCTGTGTGGGCTCAGCCCCTTTACAGCCAGCCAAAAGAGGCGCGAATTGGTGCCAAAGGTTGGCTCCTTTAGATCCGTAAAACGTCCTTGATGTAACCTTCTCTAGGCTGAAGGTTCACAGAGCAAATCAAGAAGCTGCCTTGAAAGTCTCTCAATTTGAGCTAAAGTCCGCAGATCCTAAATGCGAAATATGAGCTGAGTACAAACATCATGTTAAGTTTACGATGATATTCAGAATGTGGTCTTTTCGTTAGGAAAGACCAGTCTTTATGGAAGTTTCTGCAGACCAACATTACGAACCTGTATTCTTGTTCAAGATCAGGGATTCTGAGATGTTGAGGTAGGCGATGGCGAATGAAGAAGGTGCCTCCCCAGTCTAAGTCTTTGATTTCAGACTGCACAGTCAAGGCCTTTGTGCAACCATCTCTTGAATCTTTGTTCCATGCATTTCCTGTAATGCTCCTTTTGTAAGCTTCTCCACTTGTCCAAGGAACTCAGGAGCATTCCATGGTTCACCAACTTTATTTCATCAAAGAGTAAAACTGAAATAGTACCACTGGAAAGATAATTGAAATTTAAATTAAGTCATGTTTATGTAGTCGTTGCATATGACATTAGTATGCAGTAGACTTGATCATTTACCGATTAGATATAGTAATGTCTTTACATGTTTTTGAGGCGTAAAACTGTTATATTAAGAGAGTAACTTTCGTTTGAGAGATGACAATGCTCAAAGATACAAATTAGAGTGCGGGTGAGACAAGAAAGACTATGGAAGATAAGCAATTTCAAAAGAAGCCCCAGCTTTCACAGGTACCTTTATTTCCATTGTTGCAGCCCTTTCTTGTCCACTGATGTTCTGTTGATCACTGAAAGGCTATTTTTTTCTCTCTCTCTCTCTCTTTCTGTTATGTCTTTGTTTGCTTTTTTAAAGGAGACTCAGTATATTGACATCTGAGTAGGTTGATGTGGAAAATAGAGTATTGTAGGTGGTATTTATAGGAGTGAAATCTAGGTATAGCTCTTGAGTCAACAAAAACAAGATTATTGATTAAAATTGTGACAAGAAATTAATAATAGAGTTAGGTTTAAAGTAATTTTGGCTGCTAAAATTTGGACTAAATTATAGTTCATGCTTGACGTTCCAGAATGAAACATCTTGTCTTCTCCTCCAGTGAGAGCATATTTTATTACACCGGTGTCTTTCTACATAGATATATATATATATATATCCATTTTTAGTTATATTTCCAGTCATTACATATTTGACCAGTTCAAGCTTTTATTTTCAAATACAAGTTCTACAGTTGACACACTTGACTGTTTGTTTGAATTTTTAGTTAAATGTGTTTAGTGTATTGTATTGTCAATGTTTTTCGTATTCTTATAAGAGAGTACCGTTTTTCCAAATAGAAGTTATTATTAATGTAAATAAGTTGAATGTGTCATGCATTTGCGATGTGGAGCATATGATTTTTCTCTATACTAGAAAAATGATGAGTTTTACAAAAAAATTACTTTGTATATACACATTAGGTGCAATAATCGTCAAGACCATCCGCATAAATCAAGATCTCAAATCGATTTTTTTTTTTAAATATGCGGGGTTAAATTTTTATAACCCATCAATCTGGTGGGTGGGTGGTATTGTTACCATATTATTTACATAACAAAATATATATATAAATAAATTAATTATCATTTAAATGAATATATAGAAATATATAATAGATTAATAAAAGTAAAGCTAGGTTATTTCATGTATAAACTAAGAAACTACATAAGTAAAAAATGACTTCATCATTTTACTTGATTTCAAAATATTTTGTTAATTTGATGGATATGTTGATGTAGAATCTACCCGCCAACCCACCCGCCATCATATCACAATCATAAAAACATAATCACCCAGGTGTTGATTTTTTAAATACCAATACTCGGCCACCTCTAATACACATCTTCAATTGATATTAAAAATTAGGCAGATAACACGTTGCTGGCCTATTATTCAAACGTAAATCAAGATATCGAAGCGTGGTCGAGTTTATATGCAAGTCAAGACGAAACACCACCTTCTTGAAGGATCCGTCCAAACTAATTTTGTGAAAGTGATTAACATGTGCAATAATAGAAATGATCATATCCGTGCATTTGAATTTTAATTCATTTTCCGTCTCCAATTGCTATTATTTGAACAATTTATTTAGTAGTTTTCCACAAGTTGCAGTATTTGACAAATATGTGTTCTAAAAATCTACAACTAGTATACAAATATAGGTCTGCAAGTCTCCAATTTGTGTGCACACAAATTTACCTCAACTGTGTTATACAAAATCTTATGGAATTGATCAATTGAATAGGATGTGCCATTTCTTTTCTATTGTTCTTTCCACGTTTTCTTTTCTTTTTTTGGGGAATTGGAATTGGATTTGGATTACTTGAACTCCAGATGTACTTATGTACGTATGTTGTTAATTTCGTGGAGGGTTTCTTTTGTCATCAAGAAGATTAGATAATAAAACCTCTATAAATTAAAAATATTGAGACGAATATTTTATTAATTTAAGAAAATATTATTATATCGATAAATTAATAATTTATTAATTTAAAGAGGTTTCACATGACCTTTAAATTTCCAAGTCCATTTGGGATAATTAAAGTCTTTAAAATATACTACCGCAAAAGATTTTACCATAAAATTTTGTAAGGTTATGAGTTGGACATGTCTTATCCCGAAAAGATTAATGTTTTAGATGTTATCAATTTGGCCATCCGAGCTTGGAAAGTAAATGAACATAGCAAATTGCTGACATAAAATTCATTGAATCAAACCTAGGATTTTAATGATAAAATCAAGAAGACATTTGTGAGCTTAAGAAATTGATTACGGTAAGCATTATGAGCACAAAATGGATGTGAATCACTTGCTAGATTATCTTTGGTGAAAATAATGAATGAAGTTCAAAGCATTGAAGAAATTGTGGATACCATTCAAAATTTGGTCAATGATGAAGTCGAGGATGATTCAATAACCCATTCACTCGAAAAGGAGCATTGCAAGCGGAACAACTCTTCACAACTTTTTGTTGCAATACTAAGAAGATAACGCAACTTTTAGTGCAATGGGAGATTTATAGATTTAACTCATATTTTGAAGTTCAACAAAACAAGTGACTATACATTCACTTTTTACTAAACAATTTTAGAATTTTGAGTGTATTACACACACATGATATATCCGATATACATATAATTTTTAGTAATTATTAATTTATATCGACCAATATATATGCACCTGAATTTTAAAAAATTATTATCTTATTAATTTGGGTACAATATTTATTGGTCCCAAGTTGAACAAAATTATTAAATCGATGTTATTAATTTATCGAAGATTAATTTATGGAGTCACGTAATTCAAATGATAAGCATGATAATAAAATACAACTCCCACCTGAAGTGATAAAACCTTTTATATTGATTTTTTTTTTTTTTTTTTTTTTTTTTAGGGAGTAGCTAAATATAACATAAAATTACAAAAAAAAATGGACTCATGATAATTTTGCTAAAGTTTCCGGTACATTCGAGACTTTATTGATGAAAAAGTAGATATCAAATAGTCAAACGATACATTCTTTATGGGACGTTGGGAGTATGTAAAACTCGTGGGACTTAAAATCTACCCTTTTTTAAATGCATAATACTCCCTCCGTCTGCCCATTAATGTCTCATTTTTCTTTCAGGTGAGGCAAGTAATTTTCGGTTCGAAGTAGCCTCAAGGTTCCACGCACTACAACAAAATTGCCTATTAGTCACGCCAAAAAATGCCAACTATTCATGCCTCTAGTGACATATACGATAGATTTGGTGACATGTAATAGCAAGTGTCACTTCAAGCCGTGTGACTAATTCTATAGCTTTGTCTTAGATTTCGATTTTCGTGAGTGTAGTTGGTATAAAAATCATTCATGATTGAGCTTTGAAGGTTTTGAATCGGGTCCAAACCATACATTTTAAATCTTAAGATCCAAAATTAGAGAAGGCTATGATTTGATTTAGATTGAGTTTGGTTGATGATTGAATTCGATTTTAAAAGCCAGGGACTGAATTGAATGTTTTAGAAATTTGAAACATTTGCTTTTTGAGAATTAGGGTTGTACAGGGACTTGGATTGAAATACTAATTTTGCTGGTCTCTTACAATTTTGCTCAAAAAAGTTTCCGATTTCGCAATTAAGTTAAGAAAATTATAATTAAATTTTGAAAGTTGAATTATTGGATAAGATGGGCATGCATGAAATCTCCCGATCTTGTGTTTGCATTTTCTTGCTCATGACACCATTCCGACCACCACCACCCATGCTTTGGAAAATTAGGACGAATCACCACACATTGTATTTTGACGCATATTTAGTACACAATTTAAGTGGAAAAAACTAACATGAGGAGCAAAAATGGACTTTTTTCGTGCGTATAAATAGGATTACAATCACTTCAAAAATCAGTTCCAACAACTAATTTTTTTTTTTTTTTGAAATAACGGTTAAAAAAATAATTACGAGTGAGTACCAGGTATAAAAAGTTCAATTACATTCAGGTCCTCATGTGATGTGCACATGACAATGATAAGTGTTTGGCCAATTTCAAAAGTTGATATTTGAATAGGGGTAAAAATGGCTTTTCCGGTTTAAATTAAAAAGTCAAATCATTGAGCAATGTAATTAATTTTTAACGAACAGGACTTGAATGTAATTGTTGATCTAATGGGTAGCCATCTGCAACATATGAAAAAAGCTTCGTCGTAATTTTTTCAAGTGAGCTGAGCTTCGTCATCGGATTTTGTCTTGAAAAAAGCTTGCTTTACTGGAGCTCCGGTGACTTCTGGCGGCGATGGTGGTGGAGAGAAATTTTGGAGAAGAAAGATTAATTTTTGGTTTAAAATGTAAATTGACTATTTAGGGAGAGTGGATTTTGTAAATATATGTCATTTGTATTTTTTAAGTTGTTTAAATTATTTAAATTGTTAACAAATTAATTAATAATGTTAAAATTATGTCACTTGTCCAATTTTAAAAGGTATACTAATGTTAGTACTATGATTAGCTGCACAAGTTAGTTAGGCTCGTTATCTTTTGTAATTTTACAGTTAAAATATAATACAGTGAACTAATGAGAACTAAAGCGAATCGAATTGAATCTGAATCGAATGACGAATGAGTTTTGGTTGAAGATAATAGCTTAGTTCTACAATGCATTGAGAAAACATAATTGAGATATGTCGGAAAATGATAGGCATAGATGGAAAGACACACTCCTACATATCTGTAGAAATGCTCGGAGAATCCCAGATGAAGAACTGCAGCAGGATCTTAAGTTTTAACTTATTACTAGTAATTAACTAATTATAGTGCGGTAGTATCCGAAGACTTATAAAGAGGCAAAAAGAGACAAACATTACGGATATATCAAAAAACATTACATGTTTTTCTTAAACGTGTGATATCGTATCATAAAACATATACATAAAAATTATGTAAAATATTCACTCATAAAATATTATTGATATTGTTTAACATTATAAATATACTTAAAACATCAATCTTTCGGTGTTATAGTCTTATTCCAATTCATCTGTTTTTTCTAGTACCAAATCTGATCCATGTGACGTTTAATACAGGTGGTTTTGGTGCAAAGGGACATACTAATTTTTATGTCACCATTTATTTCGAAATTGGATTCGATCCAATCATTATAAGGTTGCATTCCATGACTAGTTAATTGTTTTTAATTCAGTTTCGACGTGTTCTCCCTTCCGATTGAAATTTTGTATTTATTGATTCTAAAACTGTAATCTTGGTACACTTCCCCACACACGATATGTGAAAGGCTATATATGCGTTACACCTTTAACGTTAAAAACTGTAAATGCGATGCGAATGGTAGAATAACACTACGCTTCACTGAATTTAATATATAGAAAGAGAGATTTGGTAACCATACAATAATCGAGTGGAAGTGCACAGATAAGATTCAATTCATGTTGTTCTTAGGCTTATGTAAGAGCTAGCAAGTCAAGGTTTTGGGCATTTAGGGAGGAAACGTATAGAACTATATGCCTTTAGCTGACGTAGTCTTGAGAGCAAAAGGTGTTTTTCCTGGAAATTGAGTGCAAGTCCTTCAAAATCACATTTAGAGGCTGCTTTGTAATTGATTGGTCCACCAAATTAGCAGTCATGGTCAATATGTATACTGTCATAGTGTCATTGTTGTGTTCGTGTGCTGTGTAAGCACCATACTTGTAAGTTGTAAAAGAAAAAACTAAAGTGAACTCCTTGCAGCCTGGATTTTGTTGGTGCCTTGTTGGACTAGAAATCTAGAATTTTGGTCATTGATGTTTAACCCCTTGCTGGATTTGTTGTGGGACTAGATGATCTGATCTCCCGTGTTAAATACGGGATTGAAAGACGGTAGAATATACGCTACAAAGTCTCATTTGATCTAATCAGGCCTTCTTTTAACCAAAGCAGAATTCTCGTTTCAATGTTAACCAGCAGAACACAAGTCAGATCCAAAAAGTAAAAACATGGCTGTTAGCCTGTAACTGTAACTGATGATCATTTACCCTGTAAAGCCCTTCCAAAATCATTCCAAAGCATCTAACTCATCAGGAAGAACGCACTTCCTCAAGTTTAACATGACAATTTCTCTGCTGTATCGGCAAAAGAGTAGACGGAACTGAAGAATTTCAGTTAGTTGCCAACTAGCAATGAATTGACATTCAAGAGAAACGAAGGGTATATGTCACATATATATCCACCGGCAGATGGACTTCTAATATGTTGATAATCTATCTCGTGCTTGATGAAAATGTGAATTTAAACATGGCAGCATTACATTTAGAACTAGAACTTAAACTGATCCTTTTAAGAATTTCACTATCTGAGAGTTCCTTCAGCAACCAACCTCATATCCCAAATCGGTTTTCCTTAATAACAAGCAGAGTTGCACACTTATTATTTGCTGATATAAATCATATTCCCATGTATGGCCATTGTAAGTTCACAAATGGTTTTTGGCTATGCATAATGGATTTCAAGTTCATACATGAAATCACAGAGATTATCTATTGAACATAATTATTGATCTGATCCAGTTCTGGAGCCGGCATTAGATTTATCCAGCTCAAGTTTGTTTCTAAAAGAGAACAGCATACAAACTGCAAGTAACGATAATACGTAACTTAGCTGCCATTTTCGCTACTGGCTCAATGAGACTTGTTACATCTTGGAGTACAAGAAATCACTACACAATATCATGAAACACCTCAAGTATAAATTCTACACCCCAGAATTCATCTTCATAGTAATTCAACAGCCCGCAAATCCTAGCCTCCCAATTCTGTTCGCAATAATCATCTGCTCAATAGACTCTCTAAAATCCTCTCTAGGATCATAAGAGGCCTTCTCCGTCGCCATCATCACAACAAACTTAGTCTCTTCGCCTCTTCCTTCGTATCATCTCCCCACTTTTTGCTTCTTGCCTCCCCTGATCAGCTGATCAAGCCTTTCTTGCACCATGGCATGTGCTACGCTTGAAATCGCTTTGATATCTGTCAGAACTTTCGCTTCTTCCGAGGAAGACACACTTAGCCTACAGTTGCAGCATAAGGCCTTGCAAGATGATGATGATGATGGTTCTCTGGTTTGAAGCTTTTTGCTTCTTGATGATCATTTCTCTTGATCTTTGCATTTTGTGAAGTTTTGAAATAGAGTGTGAGTAGTGAAAACAATTGTATTATTTGTGGGATTCCATTAGACAATGGGATCAAGTTAACAATGATTTTGTCCTGAGGTTAAAGTGTGTAAAAGGTTAGGTGAATGGACTGAGAAGATTGAAATGGATTTGGAGGAACATTTGAATTGTTTATTTGTATAATGATGGAAGAATGTTACATAGACCTGCCTTTATTTTCCTTTTAGGAGTGCATTAGGTGTCATATCCTTTCTAATGGTGGTTCAAATCTAAAGAAGATAGAGAGTTGCTATATATTTTACTTTAGAACTTTAGAATTACCATTGGTGGAAAAATAATTGCCTACATAAGTATATCATTAAAAAAAGTAAACTTTAACGATATATTGTCTCATGTCGAGCTATATCAACGCCACATATATGTGTAACTAGAAATACCATATTTTTAATTTTGAACATCTTATGATTAATAAACCCGCACTATAAATACATCACTTACATTTCTAAACACGAATGAATCTGTATACGCCAGATTTGAACTAAATAGTGATATTGATCTGCTCTCCCGAAAGATGGCATATCGCAAAAGATTATCATCATTAAATTGTATATCATGATTGATAATAGTCTGATAATCTCATTCTCACCAATTGACATGAAATCGATTTCATCAAACCGCCATTCTTACTTGTCACCAAAATTCCAGTCCATGCCTCCATCTCCTAAAATTAATTTGCGTATTTCCCCAATTCGTTAAACAAATCTTATGCAATCATTATTCTCCATCACAATTCGATCTTGTGAATTTTAAGCAAAATGTGCAGATTGATTGGGCTTTGAAATTCATATTTAATGTAAAGTTGAATTCATGTTAGTTATTTTCATTCAGTTCCACTTGGTATTACACTCAAATATACTATACTGGTAGAATAAGCTTTTTTGTTGTATTAGATCTAGAAAATGGCCGGAAGTCTGAAGAGATCAAACGGGATGGTTGCTGTATTGGGAGAGTGATTTTGGGGAAATTATGTTGCTTACTAGTCACCATTGTTAAGGATGCATGTGATATTATTACACTCGGTGGAATCTTCGACCATGGCATACGAGTTGGAGGTTTTACTACTTACAAGACCAGTCTTGTTTTTATTGGTTTGCCGTACCAAATTATTCATGTGACAACTGTTGTGTTGAAAAATTTCTAGTGGGATCGGTTAAATGTAATTGGGAAAATAAAAAATCACAATCCGTTATCCTCCAAAAGTTTAGAATCATAGTTGTTCATCGGATTGTCATATTTTCAAATTAGTTTTTTTTTTTTTTTTTTGTTAGAGTGGTTTTGAACACGCATATTGATTAAAAATCACCATATCAAAACTCCAAGGATCTAACAAAAATGTATATTTCGATATTATTAACTATGCTACACTAATCTTTTGTAAAGAGTATAGTAAAGATCAAAACTTTCTATTATATAGGAAAGTCGGTTTCACATAAAAACCAACCAAATGAACCAAAGAAGTAATTTTAATCTAATTTATTTTAAATGAATCGACGCTTCCTATATAGGCCGAAACACACTAAAACCCTAGAAAAGAAAAACACACATATCAAAAGGTGTTTTATGCGTGTTTTTACGCTTTCTCTACCATCTACGCTTTCGTGAATCGCCGTTTCCACCACATTTCCACCGGATTTCACCTTCCTAGCTTCTATCAACATGAATTAGGTAAAAACCTCCCCGTTTTTGTATGTTTTTTTGCATTATTATGAGTTTTGTGTGTTTTGAGTGTTTTTTTTTTTGTTATTTTTCATGATTTTCGATTCAATTTTCATGATTTGTTGTTTAAAACTTTCGATTGTTAGGATGTTCAAATCCACAATCCGTAACGATGATGAAGCTAGCTCATCGATCCGGAAGTCATTCCAGAAATATGTTCGACCGAAATATATCGATCCGAACATCAAATTCAGATGTTGCTTATTGTTTTAACAACCATCGTTATGGTCAGATCCAAAATTCGCTTTTGTCAACTAGATGAGACCCCATCAAGGCTACGGTCCACTAACTAATGAGTCCATCTTGCTTCACGCGAGTTGGACTCCAAAGGCCGCTTAGCGAACCCACCTAGTGAGTCATCCATCCAATCCCACATGCTACCGACCACTCGACTCGCTAACCTTCCACCGGTCGATGTTAGCTAGCTCACCTAGCTCGCCTGACCTTGCACCATCAAGTGGTGACAAGCTAGCTAACTCACCTTGCATGGATGACTCACAACAAGACTTAACTAATGACTAACCAACTCACATTGCTGACCGACTAATCAAGAAGCAACCGACTTGAAATTACTCCTCCAACTACGTGAGACATAGTCCAACCCACTTAGCGAGGTCCAACGGCCTCATCCGAGATTCACGGACAGACACCAACGATGGATGAACTATATAGAGAAGAATGGGGAGACGTGGAAGGATCATCGATTCGAAAAACCCTAGCAATTTCTCTCATGTCGCCATCTCTCCTAAGCAACTGATCGACGCCTCAACCATCCACCATCATCAACCGTCATCCACCATCATCCATCGTCATCAACCATCATCAAGTCATCCACCATCCATCGTCTGACGACCAGCTAGCTCCCTCCAACAAGGCCAGCTAGCCACTCACCGGTGCTCATCCAAACTTTGCCGAACCGACTCAACCAACAGGATAAGTCGACACTCATCACCATCCCTCTCTATCTATTTCATTGTTTACGCCTTCCACCAGTCTTCTAATTGAGCGTCGAGTCCTTCGGCACACCACAGTGTCACCTTGAACCTTACGACGCCATATTGTTGCCTTGCAGTTGTCGCCCCCCAATCTCTAACCCTAATTTGATTGTAGATTGAAGTTACACTGGCCCAATCACCGGGCTATCAAAAAGGTAATCCAAGAGAAACAACCGACATAAGCAATCCGACGCATCGTATTTAACACGCTCAAGAGGTAGAGGAGATGGACGCCACCGCCGATAGCCTCGACCCAGATGCAAGAGAACGCCAAGAAGATCAAGCTCGAGGACGAGAACCTCGCCATCCGCAAGGAGAACTCGTCAAGGAAAGGGTAGAGTCTATCGTCCACCGAGAGGCTCCAACATTGGGTGCGGCATCGTCACGATGACTCATGTCACCTGGGTGGCGAACCCACTACGCAACACGATCGAGACTCGCCACTAACTTTCAAGAGACGGGGTGATTCCCATAACTCCGCCTCTCAAGTGGTGAATGCTCCGCCAAGACCATTGAGGTCACTCTGCATTAGAGGGTCTCATTCGAGGGTGCTAACCCAAGGATGAGCGAATAATCACCACAACAACACAATCAAAATGTAAGTCAAGTAGATAACTTGCTAACCCTCTCGCAGTCAAGGGAGTAGCAATGAGGAATTAGCTTCCAAACCGTGAGCTTGGAGGAGATGATCCAAAGGATTCTGGAGTGCCGCCACGATCAAGAAGAGCTTACCCAATGCCTTTGTCGACTCTCCATTCGCCGACGCTTATAGCATCGGTGGGAGATGCCAACCAAGTTCACCTTCCCAAGCATGAAGCTCTATGATGGAACGACAGCACCTCACCATGTCTCACAAGACAAGTAGAGGATATTCACCATAGCCATTCCCATTGATCTAGGAGGCATGCATGCAAAGGGTTCGTTCTAGTCCGATCGGACCAACCCTACTATGGTATACCAACTTACCCAACAATTTTATTTCTTCTTTCACAATTAATCGATCGCTTAGGAATAATTTGCAAGCTTTTTGAAACTGTGGACGACTTGTATAAGGGCAAAGACCTAACGAATCTCTCGTGAGTACGTCAAGATCTAACAAGGAGAATGTGATCTGACTCTACAAGAAGGACGCTCGATGCCTTCCGCAAAGGTTGCCACCTGGGTTGTACAAGGTGACCATGTACCTCGAACAATGGAAGACGTGATTGCCAAAGCATGGGCCCAGATCAAATGGGAGGAGGATGATGCCAGATCTTACATGTCGAAACCATAGTGGTCGTGAGCCCAGGCACAGAGGAGTTGAATGAAGGGCTCAGACTACTGCTAGGCCATACCAACTCGAAAGCATGGACCTATTGTGAACCCACCGCCCTCCAGTTTAACAAAGAAGGATAGAAGCTGAGCACCACCTCCACCTACTCTCACAACATCGAACGAGATGAGTGTGTGGCGGTCATGAAAGACATGGGTGAAGTTAGGTGGCAGGAAAACTCGAACACCTCCGGATCAAAGAAACTCCAACAAGTGGTGTGAGTTCCATGGAGACCATGGGCATACAACTGCAGAGTGCATCTCTGCGATTGGAAAGCCGAGCTTGAAGAAAGGACATGAATGCCTCTGAAAAGGTAAAAGACCTTAGCTCGGCGGGGTGGATCCACGAGCTCCTCGGACCGACAAAGTAATCAGCGTCATCTGGGGGTCGAGATCGGTGGTGTCTCATACTACTGAAAGCGCCACAGGTAAAAATAGTAAGGCTGAGCTCAATGCTCAGAGCATCGACACCTCTCCATCGACTTGACTATTTGCTTCTCGGACCGAGAGTCTAAGCAACTAATCAGTCCTCACGGCTTTAGTAATTTCCATTCTTATTGCTAGCCTTTTCTGAAGAGAGTTCTCACTGACAATGGGAGCTGCTAATATTATTTTTCTAGATGCTCGGCGAAATGGGCATAGATAGGCGCCATCCTCAGCGTCGACTACATATGGTTTCGGTGGAGAAAG
>JAIFAC010000350.1:0-118499 GCA_026545765.1 Plantago major
AATAACAATTAAACTGCCTAGCTAGTCCCTCACAGGTGTATAAAGTGTATCACTCACTCTCATGGAAGTATCCATACAGGGTATAGCTCAAAAAGTAAACTGGGAGGATGACTTTCGTCACAAGGATGCCTCAAATATCTTATGTTGGTGTACTCGTCTCATTGAGTCGAAAGGACTTTTGGCACATATTTATTCCTCGGAAAAATCGGCAAAAGCGAAACTACTCCCTCATCCATTTCAAAACAACATCGGATCCATAATACTTCTTGAATTGATTGCATGGCCACGGCTCTTTAATCTCAATTTTTTTCAATTATGCATTTTCGAAAGTCCGCACTTTTTGTGCGTGTCGATTTAGTATATGTGCCATCAACCCTCACGGACATATGGATTTTAAGGCCACGCGGTATATAGGTAGTATTTGAAACACGCCTAACACGACTAACGGTGATCAATGAAGACCATAGATCCACCGAGATTCAAATATCAAAGCTTAGGGCGATGAGCGATTTTTGCGGCGCAATTATAACGACTCATAACATTCATAGTGAACAATCCTCTCCTCAAACGATTCGTGAGCAGGAAAAATAAAATCCATAAAGTAAAAAGCATGTATTCGTCATCCCAATGAAACTAAGTACACATAAGTATGAAAATCGCCGTGTCGTAAAACACATCCTGAGAATCACACAATAAAAGGTGCGGTACAATATTTTTTCTTGACTAGGCTCCTCACGAGGCTTTTTGGACTACTGAGGCTAACAGACTTGCTATTTACAAGAAAGCGGCTGCGGATTAAGGCCTACTACACTACTTCTAGCTAAACATCGAACAAAAGCGTAACAAGAGAATTTACCATTACTTAGCAGACGTTCGACTTAGTAATTGACTCAGACTCACCTGAGAAATTGAAAATACTAGCACCTAAGCTGGACTCAAGCTGGAAAGGAAATTATATAACTAACACGAAGGTGGCTAACATACCACCACAGTCCACATAACCTGAACAAGTGGCTAACATACCACTTAAGCAGAATACATATAAATAAAAATAAAAAATAGAGTGCGAAATAGAGTACAATATCGGAAATAAAGTACAAGCGAGACAACTTAAGCTAAAGATCTGATGACCACCTCCTAAACCTACAAGTGCTAGTCTCTAGCAATGAATAGTGTAAGCTTGTTATATAGGTGACCAACCATAGTGTTGTCTCGGCGGGGATGATCACGGATCCATAAGGGCCACCAGTCTGCTCCCAATCTGTTGAGAAATCTGTTGTGCCTTCAGTGCCTCCTGCCTCCAGTGGCTCAATCTCGGCTCCTAGCCTCAGGTCTCCTATCTCGCTCCTCCTGTCGCTGGTAGTGCTCCTTGATGCGGGAGTAATGATCCTCAATCTGGGCATATTGTGGTCCTGCCACTCCTGGCTTGTCTTGTCACCGAAGTAACCACAAATCGGAAGAACCGGGTGAAATTGCTCTGCGATGTCATGGCCCGGCGGGGAGTGGGATGGCGGCGAGATGACTCTGGCGCTAAGCGTTTGAGCCTTTGGGTTTCTAGACCACAGATCTGGGAATATTGAGGGACTGGTAGATATTGGTAATGAGGCATGGAAAACCGAGGAGACTGCCTTTAGCTTTCCGGGACTGAGCCTCCGCCATAATGATATCTGGGGCGTCAACAAATTGCCCGTTCATGATCGCTCGAATTAGGCGGGCTGTGGGAGGGGTCAGGGTGGTAAAATGTGAGTTGGAGGTCACATTATCTTTATGTCGGATGTTGCGAGGCGAACCTGCAGCGAGGAAGTGGGTGGCTATGGTGGTTTTAGTCCTGTGGTCCTCCGGATCGGTACCAAGTAGAAGTACAAACTCGGCTAAGTCCCTCTCAAACTGCCGGTTGTGAAAATTATGCCCGATGGTACATCATCTTTGCTGGAACACCACCTTAGGAATTCCCGAATATACAGGTGAAGCTGGATCCTGAAATCATGAATCGTCATCACCTTTATCCAAGTCGTGGAGGCGATGTAGAATTCCCGAACTAACCGGTCATAAGCGTTGCTTGAAGAGCTTGCTCGACTAAATGTCTGATCCTTGCCGGACTCGGCGTAATGACATCCTCCGGCTCATCGAGCGATTCCTTTCGGGCCATGCTTTCCTGACTCGGAAAATTTGCTTCCATAAAAGCCCTCCCTTCCGCGGACAGGTGGAAGAACTCATCTACTGGACCTCTCTGTTCGGCCGTGCTACTGGACTCACCTCTATGGCGTTTGCTACACAATGGCTCTGAGACATAATGCTGCGAAAGGTGTTAGTGTAGAACAATGGGGTGAAGAACTACCTCCCGAACCGATTAATGAACAAAAGGAAGAAAGCGACAAGAGCAAGAGCAGGGGAGAATGCAAAATTTCCCAAACCGACTCAGATTGATATCATGGCCAATACCGATTCATCGGTTCACAAGCATAAGAGTAGTGATAATCATAGCAAAGAGGAACAAGATGGCATTAATTTGCAAAAGCGAAGTATTGCAAAAAATTGAAAAGCATGAGTAAGTTCCAAAATCAACGAGTAAGGAATACATGCATCAATTAAAATCGAACTACTACACCCAAGCAAACACAACTAACGACGATCAACCATAGAATTCAAGTAAACTCGAAAAACTTAGGAAGAAGGAAGTTCAAGCCAATTTACCTTTTGAATCCGAAGAAATGGGTGGAAAACACACAAAAGTGAGGCAAGCAGGAGAGGAGGAAAAACCCGTTGATTTACAGCGAGAATGGGGGAATTTGGTGGAGAATGGAGGGAGAAGGGAGATTAGAGTGAAGGGAAGGAGGAAAAACGGGAAGAGGAAGGGAAGAGGGTGGGGCGGTGAAGAAGAAGAAGAAGAAGATAAAAATATTTGAAAAAACCTAGCTCGCTGCGGCGGGAAGAACTCCTCACATGGCGAGTTTCTGAAACTGAGTTTTTTTTTGCGGACTATTTGGTCTCGCATGGCGAATTTTCTGAAGCAACATCTAGAAGGATAGAAAGGTCTACTTGTGACTAAAATTCAAAATTTTGGGCTGCACCTTGGCAATTTCACATCGTATTGAAACCCCAACCTCGACTCGGAGGTTCACGAGTTTCCTCGTGTTGGTACAAGGTTTTAACCTCCCAAACATGCAAGAGAATAAAAAACAAGGTCCATGCTTCAAAACACAACTAAACTAAAAGAAAGCAGATAACCACTTCAAAGCAAAATGCAGAATGGAAAGCAAAAAAAAATAGTCGATGAATGTAAAAAGAAAAACAAAAGGGGCTTTTGTTTATAGTGGTTAACTCGACTTCTCACATCTTTGGAGCTAATTGAGCTTGAGGTTACCGACCTTCTCTGTCCCCATGTTCACTCGTGGCGAGAATAGGTGTAGAGTGGACGGTGTAATTCCTAGTGTCCTTGACACATGGGAGAATATGATGTGGTGACGACTTGCAACTCATGTTTCTCACATAAACTGGATAGTACATATGCGGCCATAAAGATGACTATCATCTGAGTAGCCTTAATGAAAGGCGTGAAGCGACATATCCTTGTCCATCTCTTTGATCTTCACTGCGGTGACTCGACAACCACAATCGGTCATAAACATATCTCCACCAATGGTTACGGAACATCCTCAACAACTCCCATGCATTTGCTTGAGTACCATTAGCCGTGGTCACAAAGCATCTTCTCGGTTCTAGACCCAGGTTGAGTTCCTCATAAGTCTCGAATGTCATCAAGTTAAGCTGCGGCTCGATTATCAATAATACCTATAACCTCGGAAGAGCGCCCATCCAACAACCACATGGCTGTTTGCATCACTAATGCTCTTCTCTTCCTTTTGGATCATCGAGTTGGTCTGCATTCGCCTTCTCTCTGGAATCGCGAGGACGGATGTTATCACCTTTCTTGCTTCATGTACATGTTGCCTCGACTGAAACCACCTTATCATGGTTACAAGTGCAAGTCATAATAACGATCTTCACTACTCACGGCTTGTCAGCTACCTCCTGCAAGTACTACTGTTATTCTCGGCATGTGAGGTACCTTCGCTCTTTGTTGGAAGGCGACCAGATCACGAGTCTTCTCTAACCTCTTTTACGTTGCTCGATGCTCTCAAACCTCTGGTCATTCTTGGTTTGATTCCGTTGTGCTTACCTTGAGAACCTCTGATCTCTCCATGTGAGCTCTAATCTCTGATCGGCGTTTGTGGTGCACTAGTAAGCGGAACGGCTAGCATCTTTGGACCACTGAAGCAGAACTTTTGGCTGGAACCCAGTGCGAATCTGCTGTAGTGCATTCTCATAGAAGTTGCCTCCATAGGATAAATTGGAGCAATGGGGTTGAAGGTGCACCTTAGTAACTTTGCATTTATTCCACTGATTTGGTTGCCAACCACCATTTTTGTTTGCACCGACAAATAATCTCCAGTTAGGTTCTCCCCATGGTCTCGAAGTCTACACATACTAGCACCATGAAATTACCACAGATTACCTCTCATTAGCTGGAGCCACAGTGCGGGGATAGTGCAACATCCTCATCTCCTTAATTTGTTACGCGATTCAATAGTACTAGGGCCTGGTGTTTGCTCCACGGCTTTTACTTGACTCTCCTTGGTCTACCTCTAGTTCCCTTAAAATACGGGAGATGGCGGCAAGCTTCTCAAAGCCTCATTCAATGCAGGAGATGCCGTAACGATAGAGCCATCCACGGTCATATCCACCATTACAATGCTTCGATCGAGTCCCTCGTAGAACTTGCGGCATAAATCCATCTCCTCGACCTATGGTGAGGGCATTGAGAGAAAAGTTCGGGAATCGCTCCCGCCTCATAAAGCTCTCATCACTCATGCATGAACTTCTCAATTTGCACTCGAAGCGCCTAGTCTTCTCCATTTGGATAGAACTTGTTCATAAAGGCCACATATAGATCATCCCAGTAGCAGGGAACCTTGGTTGATTGATTGATAGCCGACTCTTTGCTTTATCCTGCATACACATGGGAAAGACCTTCTTCCTTATTTCCTCATCGAAACAGATTATTGTGCCTACGATGGCGGAATCCTAGCAATCGGCCCTCGAACTCCTTGAGAAACCGGATAATATCCTCATTAGCCATCCCATAATACTTAGGCATGTCATGGAAGTGATGAGACTTGATCTCCATGTTCTAGCATTGTTAGAAACCTGATAAGATCTGACCTTAATTTCACGGTGCATATAGGTCCCATAAGTGATCACGGGGTCTCAACGACCAGATTGACTCAGGAGTATTCTCGTTGATGTCACCCATTTGAATAGATGCTAAGTTCTGTCTTCGAAGCTAATGGTAGTGTCTATCGATCTCAGGTACTAGAGGTTGCAAAGGTGTTCCTTGCGATCTTGTACCGGGCATAAACCTGCAAAAGTTCCTCTACAAAATCAAAACCTCGAAAACTCTTAGTTTACATTGATGCAATCGCGGTAAGTAAAAAAAAAAGCAAATAAAATATTACACTCACGCTTCTGATGGGAATTAATTCCCCGACAGTGACGCCAAATTTGATAAGCTCAAATTATACTCTAAAAAGCAATTAGAGAATAAGGCATGATTTGCGGACTAAAGCTAACTCGTGATCGATCTCTAGGAATTAATCAAGCTACGTAGGTGAGAGTAACCAGATACTTCTGAGTAACGATTGGTGATGGTTTGGTTATACTTCTAACTAGTTTAACTAAAGCTAAGATTACGATTAACAATGAGAGAAAGATGAATCGGTAGCAAGATCGATTATGCTAATTCGACTAGGAAAAACACTCATATTTGTCACACGGTTGTTGTCGATAAATCAATCAATTCGATTCAACCAATTGTTCTTAGAATATATTATATTGGAGAAATTGTGAGTCGTCGATTCACGATCCTTAAACATGAACAATTTAGAAATTTAATACGGACTTATCGAATTGAAGGTTTTCTGAAGATTTTATCTGAGACTAACCTATATGGTGATTTGATAAACCCTAGAAACGAATATGCATAATCTTCACATCTCTTTGTATTCAAAGGTGTTCTACTCATACTTGAGATTTACGCAAGGATTCATGGTAATAATCATATGAAACATAGATATGATACTTGCATGCAATAACATACAATTCGATCTATAAATATAAAGAGCGAATTGTAAGGAAGAAAACAATAGAAATCAATACCAATAATCTGGTGAGTAAAATCAATAAATAACCAAGCTCGAAGATGTCTCAATGTTAATATACGAATCTAGGAGCTTTTTATATGCATATCTAGGGTAAAAGGAGTTATGAAAGAAAGAATCAAAAATCTAATCTAATAAGGAAAACAAAACTACGATCACGTAGCTTCCATTACGCGTAGCTACCACTCGAAAAATATATAGCTCTCGAG
Organism: Plantago major; assembly: GCA_026545765.1. Lineage (NCBI taxonomy): Eukaryota > Viridiplantae > Streptophyta > Magnoliopsida > Lamiales > Plantaginaceae > Plantago > Plantago major. Next base: position 6,428 of record JAIFAC010000350.1, read on the forward strand.
AATTTACTTGTGGCAGAAAAATCCTTAAGCAATGACTACAATCTTCAAGGCAGGAACTTCATTACATAAAATCTAAATACGTCGGCGGACCAATTCCTTCGCCGTGGCGAAACCTTCTTCATCGCGAAGATAACCATTAGCTAAATCTACAAATCATGGCTTGATTTCCTTGCGGCAAACCTTCTTGCAAGTTCGACTCGAGCTAAATAAAATCTACATGCTTCATGACTTGTTGTCATTTAGCTCAAAAGACATCGATTTCTACAAAATGTAAACAAAACACCAAAGCGTAAGCAACTAAAAAATTCTAAAACTAAAAGCAAAGACTAAGCCAAAAAAAGAATGAATGAGACGTTAGAATATTGTCTCATCAGTATGCCAGAACTTTAACAAAATCCATATAACTAGCAAAGCTTTGCAATTTCATAAGATGTATAGGATTTCAACAAGACTGCATGAACGCCATTATGTAAATGATTCTTCAATTACAAACATGAATTTCCAGATAAAACACACTTGGGCTTCATTGAAGTTTACAAACAAGATGGTGAATTATCTTCTTCAGTACTTTTCACTTGGCCCATAATTTAATTTAAAAAACTATGCATTTATCATACCACTCATTGCATAAATAACTCTTTATTTCAGCACCAAATAAACAACTACGTTTCTGAATGGACTGACATGTAAAGGATTGAAGTCAATGAAGTTTCCAGCTTTTGAATAACTATCTCACCAAGATAATAAATTGGTTATTAACGGAGTACTATAATCAGCAACCATCAGCTTTGATATGTAAGGTTATATTTTAACCAATACATTTCAAAATATCTTCCCCTTTCTGCAATTTTAATTTTCAGCTTAAAATTTGCAGAATGTTTAAACAACTAATTTAAATTGGGAAAGTACATATGATAATTTCAGTTTCCAGATTTCTTGGAACACATTACTCAAAAAAAAAAAAAAAAAATTCTTGCAACACAGAGTATGTAACTTTTATTTCAACAAAGTGATGATTTCACAATACTCCCATAGGCCATAGCAGCTGATATTATAACCACGAAAAAGGGCCATATAAGCGGACTCAAAAGCAATATAAAATTCATATAAATTTAATCTCAGATGATAAAGGATCTGATCTTCAGGGGACACTGAACTTTCGTTTCTTTTCCCCATTTTTAATACCCACATATCATATGCAGATTCATATCTTGCTTTCAATATCGATTTCTATTCTTTTCATGATTTCGGGCCTTAATCGAACTTCAACGTGCAGTGGCTTGTCAAAGCCAACTATAACTAGAGAAAAGAAGTAGGGTGTCTTTCTCTATTCGCTTTCTCCTTTTTCCTCGCAAATAAGAATTGAATGATATCTTAGCTGGATAATGCCATTGTTTCCAGCAAACACTTTAACTTCCTCTTGGTCATCTTAACGATCTTTATTATTATGGAGATAAAACTCACATAACAACTTTTACGATTAACTTTAGTTGTCATCTCATTGATTCGATTTCTGAATAACATGAGAAGCATATCTCTTTATCATCAAGTGGTGTTCCTCAGATGAATAGTAGCAATGAATTACTAATCTCTTGTTCGGCACATTGAGAGTGGTGAGTGAACTTAGATCTAACTAACAGTTGCTACTTGCTAGAAAAATCTTTGGTCATATATAGCTACTTGAATAAAAAGAACAACAAGGGCAAACAAATTTAGGATGGAAAGGACGATTCCACCTCTGCTAAACAAGCTCTTTTGGCAGATCCTTCACCTTTGAAAACTGATGAATGTGTTGAGGAAAGTGGCGTCTCGGCGGAAATTGTACGTACGCGTTGATACTCTTTTGATGCTTCCGGATATGTGAATATAATTTCCGTCCCCAGATCTGGAAGCTAGTCTTGTATGCTGTGTGAATGTAGTGCTTCACGACTTCACCGGTAATAGTTTCTCAATACATGAGCAAAAAGAAAAGGTCTTCTTCTCTATTATTTTAGAGACTCAATCTCAATAGATGGAATTATTCTATTTCCACTGATAATCTCATCTTCTCATCTCGTGTGGATTTATTATACTGAGAGATGGTGAGAGTCGTAATAGAGTTTCAAACTCTGCGCGACGCAACCAGATCAGGTGGATGAAAGTGGGATCAATGTTTCCGATCGTCTCGCAAATACTTTCTCTTCCAATTAGCACACCACATTCAGTTATGTACCAGCACAGCGGAGGCTATGACATTAACTCCCCATCATGCTCCATTTTTTTTATTTTTTTTACATATCTGCATCCTAAGGAAAAATGAGAGATCTGCTATCTCTTTATTTTTGCAAAGATCTGAGATAGAGGATGTACAGGATCCAGATGTTTGACGGGTTTGTTTCCATCTCGAGTTTGTTTCTTCAAGATACTACTATGCTTTTAGGCGCATCACTTACACCTGTTGTGGGACTGGTCCTTTGGACATAGTTCTACCTTGGAATTAACGGTTTTGGTAGCGGTGGCGTATTAAATTCTTCTTGGCTGAAATATAGCGTAGTGTGAAGGAATGTGATTAAGAATGGGCCGGGTGGATCTGTGGTGCTAGTCATCACCGTGGTCGTGTTAGGCGTGTCAGGATCTATCGATATCGGCCACCGAGTCGTGAGGGTTGATGGATCGTATTAAAACCAGCACAAAAGTCTGAGCTCGATATCGACACTCTGGGTCTAGGTGTATCTTATGAATTAATGATTGGAACTTATTTATGCTCTTGTGACTTTGATGATGGATGGGTGTACTTGGATTCATAAAGAGGGGGCTTAGCCTTGTAGTTCTATTGGGAGAGATTTGGTTAAGGATGTTGATGTAAAACCTTTTGGAGGTCAAATAGGAGTAATGATTTGGACGGTTTTGGTTTGATCGATTGATCGTATAATTATGTTTCGAGCATTTCTTATGCTTGACTCTTATTATTAATAAAATTTTCTTTGTTTCAAAAAAAAAAGATGAAGAAATAAAGCATGAAAACTATATGAATGAATGTGATTAGAACATATCCATCTTGTTGCAAAGCTATAAAGTGTCAAAGACATTCATCCATATATGATGAGGTTTGTTAGGCCGGTATTATAAAATGCTAGTGCTATTTGTAGTAGTGGATGCGGATGTCATTTCTACGGTGAGAGTGAACATGGTCAATTCCTATGATGAAACAACTCCGGTTTTTAAGATCGACTTATTCATCAACTTTAAACATTTGGATCTGAAGTTTTTCTAACTACCACCAGATATTTGCCATCATTTTCTATGACAGCCAAACTAGAGATCTGGGAAGTATAAGGATTTTAATCCTCTTCATCTATACGAAGACAGCAAGATTGCTAGTTCTTCCTCTTTGAACAAGGTACACCAATAATTGGTGTAATGATAATCAATCTCTCTCTCATTCAAGCAAGCATATTATCGATGATTGATATAGATCTGTCAAGAGTGAATACAGATCTTGTAATATTGATTTCTCCATCTATGGAGGTGAAAATAAAATTGCAATCTTTGGTTCAAGCAAGATTTGATTCTTAAGATTAAACCTAAGCTTTTGTTACCATGTTAAAAATGACTTGAAAATGGAGATATTGATTGGAGAAAGATTGCAAAGACATAAATGTTGAATAAACTTTTTATTTCATATTAAGTCTCAACATTATTTACGTATACAAAAAGTCTACATATATATCTGAAAACGTTAATCTATCTTAGGATATATGAGTATCTTTAAAGAATATTAACTATATTTTGTAATATATTTAGAATCTGATCTAGTGTAACATGGACTAGCTTCTCCATTCGTTTATTCGCATGTCTTTTCTTCGTTCTTATAGAACAGCGATACGTGTGGGCTACATCTGATCGTTCGGTTTACTTGTGTTCCATTCTTTATTTTGATGCTTATGTTTTGTTGACTATTTTTAAGAGATAATATATGATCTTCTTCTTAAAAAAAAAGATTAGTCTTCGATAGTGCCATGTGTAATTCCCGTCATATCATTATATTATTATAATTGTAATTTTAGTTTAAGAATAATGTATTGTTAGAATAAACTTAACCGTGTCGAAGTCAACAAACCTCAGTTTGTAGAAGTCAGTCAACGATACCAAACATTGGATCTGGATAAACATCTACAGAGAGAGATGGAACCTTCTTCCTTCAACTCGTTTTTCAATGTAACCGCCTCTTTCTCTCCATATAAACTCTCCTCCATCGATTCCATCTCTATCAACCTGATTTCAATCACTTTCTTCTCAAAATCACAACAACAAATCAACCAACACTCTCAATCAAATCCAAATCCGCCATTGTTATCCAGCTAACAGACCACCAACCTCTGTTCGTTCCAATGGAATACAGACCGCTCAAAATCACCGTCGTTTCGGCGGAAGGCTTGAAGAACGTGAACCTCTTCTCGGAGATGGACGTCTACGCCGAGGTTTCAATCGCCTGTTACCCTGGCTCCAAGCAGAGGACTCCCGTCCATAAACAGTCCGGCACCAGGCCTAATTGGAATCACCGGATGGAATTCGTCGTCGATGAGCCGTACCTGACCAAACCTGGCCTCGTTATCCTTTTCAAGCTCAAGGCGAAGGGCTTTTTCGGCGATAAGGTTGTAGGATCTGTCACCGTTGCGATTGACGATCTGTTTCAGGGGAATTCTTCTCGCGAGGATCGAATTGTTGAGTATCAGGTACTTTTTCTTGCCCTAATTCTTTTCTTATGGACTTTTTCCCCAATTCATTGAAATCAATGTGATTCTGTTGATTTTTAGGTTATTGTATGGGTAAAATCTTGTAGACCCTTAATGGAGCTTGCTTTTTTAACATACATTTTAGCAGATGAATATTAACTCGATTTTACGAGTGGAATAGTTACTGGCAAACATGAAAATTGATGAATAGCGAGTGTTCTTATTGTTTGCCAAACAGTCCACCGGTGTCTCATGTTTAGTTCAAGTGAAATTGTTAATTGATTTTCGGTTATTATTAGCGTAAAATTCTTGAAATTAACATCCTACACATTTGAACTCCGTGATCAATGATTCTAGAGTCTGAGGTTTGGTTTATAGAAGTTAAATTGTTCATGTGATTCTGTCATTCTGTGTTGATTTTAGGTGGTTGTGAAGAGTAATATTTGTTGAATTAACAGCTTACATTAGACTCCATTTCAATGAGCTTAGTCTCAGGTTCAGATTACAGAAGTGAAATAACATGAGGTCCTGTTTATTTTACAGGTACGTACTAAATCTGGAAGAAGAGCTAAGGGTTCACTGAAATTCTCATACTGTTTTGGAGATAAATTCACTCAACAGATGACGAACCACGCCGCAGCTTATCAGCAGGCGGCTTATCCCAATAAGCATACCAATGAGCCAATGGCAGCTTATCCGCCCACGGCCTATCCTAATAAGCACAATGTGAGCCAATGGCAGCTTATCCGCCTGTGGGCTATCAAAGCAGCATTCAGGCAGGCCTGTTACAGCTTATCCAGCTGCAGCTGCTGTTCCACAGGGTATCCAGGTATGGCGTATCCGCCTGCAGGTTACCCTGCACAGTCAGTGGATATGGATATCAGGCTCCGCCTCCGCGGGTTATGGTGGCTATGGTTATCCTCCGGCAGCGCCGCCAAAGAGGAATAGGTTTGGAGGTGGGGGGATGGGATTGGGGTTAGGGGCTGGATTGCTAGGAGGGTTGCTGATTGGCGACATGGTGTCGGATATTGGGTGCGACATGGGAGGCATGGATTTCTAGGTTTTGGTTGCAGTTTGATCTAGTTTTTGTGAGTTCGTTGAGATATAATCATGTAACTAATCAGCTTATTATATACAAGTTCTTGTAAATATACAGTACTCTGGAGTCTGGAATAATATTTGAACTTTAAACCATGACTAGCAGTAGGACTGTCAAATTACAATTGTCTCTTCTGTTGGGATAAATGATCTTTTTTACATACTTCTTGCATTGGCCTTTGTTTGATACTACTTTGATTGTTGCCAGGTTTTCTTTTTCTTAAGATAATTCGTTCACGAGCAAGTATTAGTTCAGGAGTTCTCGTATCATTAAAGATCAAGTTGGGCGGTGGAGCGGGAACATATAAAATATCGTTGCTATTGTTGGCAGGTTCATTCTATAGATTCAAGTTATTGAATGAATTCATTGAATGATGTGGATGCTTTGTCTTCAGCCTTGGTATTATTGCAATTATGCCGAAAGTAGATCATTCAGGATTTGAGTTCATTCATCGGAGTCTATTTAACCCATATAGAGATGGGATTCACAGTGGTGCATAAGTTCAATTTTCCACCGATATGCTATGAATTGATATTAGGGAATGCATAAATTCCATACTTTTGAGTCTATTGAACCCATATAGCAATGGGATTCAGTCGTGGAAAGTTTGAGTTACCGTACACAAGTGGGGTAAATTCAATTCTAGGCATTACCGTGCAAAGAACATGTATATACGTGGATAAGTACCATTTTCAGGTACATTGGTCTCCAAATCAAAATGCAACGTTATTTAAATTTGTTTGTCTTACTTCGTGCAAATTTGTCATAGTTCATTGAATTTGAATTAAAGATCTAATCAACTCCCAGAAATCAGCTAAAAATGGCGTACTTCAATTTTGAAGTCCCACCAAACTCTATCTTACAGAAGTTTTCTACCGAATGACAGATCAACTCTATCCCGCTATCTATATGTGTGTATTTTATGGCGTAAGCTCCTCTATAATACTAATTTATCTCACATCACACTTGAATTGAGTTTTCTCAATTACAATTACATTTTTGTTGAGTTTTCAACCATAATTTAGAAAATTGATTCAGTGTGAAATAAAATTTGGATCATGTATCTCACTATCTAAATTTGCCAAGTATGAAAGTATGTTGGCGTATTCAGGAGAGTTGAGAGCTTAAGGACATATTTGCAATTTGCATAGTTAGTTGTTTGATTTTTTGTTTAAGAATTTCAAGCTTCGGATTTTTTTAAGTTATTTAATTAGTTTTCAGCGGGTTTATCGTAGGCCGTCAAATCAAGCAGTTGGTTCTTCATCTAACGGTTTGTTAGGATTGGAAAAGTCTTCTATTCATAATTAGAGCAGAATTACTATATGAGGAGCAACTCTCACACGCGACTATTATAAAAAACCAATCCTAAACTACATACATATCTCACTCAAGTGTTTGCTTATTGATTTTCTCTCTTCTTCTCGGTGATGTTTTACAATTGGAGTGTGGACTGCTATTTATAGCGCTCCTTGCTCCCAAGGCCTTAATTGATGTTGGTTGTGGAAGTGAAAAAATTCCTTCTGTAGTCAACAACAATAATTTCTCATGCAGTGTTGGTTGGGAAGCTCATTCTAGTTTGACTGATCAAGGGTTCTGGTCAAGGGTTGAATGGTCAAAAGTGATGATGAAGAATGGACCCTACATAGTTTATGCTTCTTCTAAGCATCTTTGTTTTCTTCGGTTGCTTATAAGTTGTTTTAGGTATGATTTCATCTTCAATTCTTCATAATTCCTAAGAGTTATTTTTGTAATTTAGAGAGAAACTATTGTGAGAGTTCCAATTTTTCGGATCCGGTGGATCGTGGCGTTCTTCGTTGGGATTTCACTCCTCTTACAAGCTATTGCAAGTATGATGCCCCTATTGCTTACATTAAGAAAGGATTGAGATCCTGTCTTCCAAATTCATGAATTAAAAACATTTCCAGATCAATATGTGCTTGGTAGCTTGCTCTACTTTATGAACTAGTTATCACTTCTATGTGTATATATATGCACCCAAAATTATTTGAATCAACCTATTTTAATCAAAATTCACAAAAACACCAATTTTAATTTTAAAAAATATTATTTTTTTGCGGACTCCTACCTGGCTGCCCATGGCTGGAGCACTGGAAGCTTGAGCTCGAAGTGATTTGAAGAAGGAGAAGAAAGTGGTTAAATCAGACTCCGGTGGTCGTGGCGGTGATTCGATGGTGGTGATAATTGAAGAAGGAGAAGAGAAGGTGGGGTGAGTTTTGGAGAAGAAGTATCGTTTGGGGTTTAAAATATAAAGAGATAATTTATGAGGTGTGTTTTTTTGTAATTATGTATATTTGTATTTATAAAATTGTTTAACTTATTAAAATTGTTAACAAATTAATTTTAATTATTAGACTATGCCATTTGTTCAATTTTGGATAGTGTCTTGATATTTGTACAATCTTTGCTCGTAGTACTATGTCAGCGATGAGGAAGCCTTCTCCCACTCTTTCTATCCTATGTGCCATAAATGTAAGAAATCTTCTGGAAATGGCGTATAAGAGAAGCTTCATATAGAACCCAGCCTTTCATTTCTACATTTTTTTCGTATTTTTGTATTTATGACAAATATAATTTTATTAAAATTGTTTATGGATTAATTATTTAAAATAAAATTATGTGAGGGTTCAAAATTAAGATTCTGAAAGTGGTTTATGACGTCATCATGTAATTAAAATCGTTGACTTGTTGACCGTTTAATGTTCACTGATGGTTTACTGTTAGATTGTTAGATGTATATGTAAGTCAGTGTATATACATGGGGTGTTTCTGCAATTTATGTTTGGGTAGGGGTGTTAATGTAAAACGTGGATTATACAAGGTTTGTGTAATAAACATACCCTCTATTCGAGAGGTGCTTGAAATTTCATCTTTAATGACGTAAATGCACAAATTTCTAAGAAAAATTTAAAATGAACCTGCAAATGAAAATCTATTGAATTGTAAAATAATCATGCTAAATTGGATTAAAAAAATTAAGAAAGTCTAATTTGAATTTAAAAAGAAATGTGTAATCTTCTTTTACCAATACATAAACTTGATCGGTGATTTTTTTTAAAGAAGAAAATGACTTGTTTTTCTTTGTTTTAATATAAACTACTAAATACTGACATTTATCACTCAGTTTCACCTTCTGTCTAAATCATGGGATTAATGTACAACTTAGCTTTCTACCAGATTTTTTAAGGTTATGCTCTGAAATTTCTGACATTTCTCACTCAGTTTCACCTTCTGTCTAAATCATGGAATAATGTCCAACTCAGCTTTCCACCAGATTTTTATGCTCTGAAATTTCAGTATTCTCTAACTCCTCCAGATCCACCATAGTATCAGACTCAAACTTTGCTTATTCCCAATTGCAATTTTAGATGCTTCAGTAATAGTGAAACAAATATTGTTGAAAAAAACAGAGCTCCAGTGTAACGTCCCGAAAATTACACTAGTTTTTAAAAAGACATAGGCATTAAAACGAAGACGAAAATACAATCTAAAAGACTTGAGAAACTAAAATTCTAATAGTTGACTTGCGAAATGCACTAATTTCAAAAGCAGCGGCTAAAGTTACAAAAAAATCTCAGTTTAAATCCCAACTTTCACTCTAGTTGATGAACGTCTACCCGACTCGGTACTCCAACTTTCTCGGAATCTACAAGAAAGGAAAACAAAAAAGTGTGAGACAAAAATCTCAGTGGTGTTCGTGTATGACAGTGACAATTAACATATCAATAGGAAAATCATAACAAAACTGAATGTACAATCATATCATATAACGAAACAATCAGAACAGTACAATCAGTCGTTCGTTGGTGCAGTCAACCTTATAACCTCAATCTAAGCCCTTATCGCTCCAGACAGAGAATGACTCTGACACAGACGTTACCCTGCCATGGTACAGGGGTGAAACACTACTACTCCCAAGACCTCGGCGACTTCTGCCTCGCGTCAAGGGAAAGTAAGCGAAGGAACTTTATGAATAACTCGACAGACACAACTGCCCAAGTCTATCCACTCAGAAACCTCCATCACATTCGCGCACATATCGGTCGTTAAGCAAATCAATCAATCAAATCATAATATATACATATATATATCGAATCAATCTTTCGTGCAGTGAAGAGAATTTAGTTGAAGCATGTGAAAGTAGCTTCGATGCAATTTTTGAAAGAGCTTGAGTTGGAAATTACTTTGATGCAATACGTATATATAATAATAAAACGAATGTACTTCCTTGGTTTTCGGAATTGGTTTAAAACATTCGCGTCGAAAGTTTACCGTCAGTCTCAAAATATGTAGTTCGGTAGAAGCCCAAGAAGATGCCGTGGGTAAGAAACCATTCAAATACTATAAGAACTACCCTTTAACCCACGACTCTCACAAGACTAAAACCACTTAACATATAAGATCAAAATGAGTCATGAAACACCATAAACAATTAAGCACATAAATACATATTTATCACGAATCACTTTTGCAATTTTGTTGGTAGAAAGGCAAATTAAAATGAAATCAAATAAAGAGGCAGCCTAAACAAACAAAAGCATACAGAAAGCTGAACAAAAATTAATAAAGGGCAGGGTGGCAAGGCCAAACAACGAAGCATGCTTTAATTGAATAGCTGAACAAGCAGAAACACAGAAGAAATAAAAATTACAATATATACACGCACAGGCAGGTATTGAACAGATCCTTGCTACAAGAAACATATACTCAAGCTGAGTACCACTCGGCCACAGGTGCTTATTTGTAAAATAATAGCATCAGTAAATTTATCAACATTGCAGCAGTTTAATTGAAAACATAACTCAGAACTTGGAGAATAGAAAACAGAGCACGAAGAACCTAGGAACAAAGCATGCGCTAATTTGCAGAATAGAACACGATCACAACTCAATTTACGCACACACAAAAAAATACAACTAAACACAAAAGCCCGCCCTCGCAAAACTCTAACTCGCAACCGAAAATCGAAATGAGGTGGGCAAACTTACCGACTGAGAATTACGCGGTGGAGAATGAAAACCAGAGGCTTTTAGATAATGGTGCTTACGAACAAGATCTCGACTTGCAAGGATCTCAACAGTATGAACGGTGTAAAATTTGGTGGACGTTTGGCTAGGTGTCTGATCCGAAATGAGGTTTGGCAGGTTAGATATATGTTGTGATCGATGGCTAATGAGGTTTAGTTTTTAGTGGAGGGTACAAATGGAATTATGATATTGACATTTTTAACTCATTAAATTAGTTTTGGGCCGAGGATACAAATGAAATAGTTTTGGGCGGAGGATACAAATGAAATTATAATTTTCTAAGGTTTATGACTAAAAACTTCTATATTTTACTTGTATATGATCCCAAAGTGGTCATAATTGTCAACTGTGATGAAAAGATATAAATGCCATGATGTTTTTTCCTTATCTTTCTTCTTTTATTTTGCATATCATCTGGTTCACAACCAAGTTGCACCAAGATTAGTTTAAGTCGGATACAGATCGTCGTGCTTCTCAATATATACACTACCGACCTTCTCAATGTACAGTGTAAATCGATCTGATATGATGGTGGAGAGGCATGTTCTAGGCCTTTTCAATATCTAAATCCTATCTACTATTTACAATTGATATTTTCATACTATATTTTAGAGAATTCAATTTTACATGCTAGTCCCTATTACCAATCCTTCTAAATTATTCCTAGAAAAACCCAAGCTGCTTATCCAGAACTTTCCGAAACGTTTGCACATCACAATATGCTCCAAACTTTACCCACATAATTCCCGCCAGCCAACTTTGTAATTGTGTTTGAATCGATCGGAATTGGCTCCACTGCCTTGCCTATTTTGTAATTTACAGGGTTAATCCAATAAAATAATATTGGCCTATAAAATTGATTTGGGTATATCTGCCTATCTCATAAAATAGACGGTTTAATTGATAAGCTAAGGAAGCTAAAAGATCCTTGAATTTCTCAACAAAGTAGGATTATTTAGCGCAATTACCATGATGCATATTAGTAAAATCTAACTGTACAGTCTGTACTAAATAAAATACGTGCACCAGGTTTCATTCTTTAATATTACCACAAAATACATCCTCCCAAAAATTAAGTATCGAGCCCGTTCAGTAAACAAATTGGAGTCCAAAAGTATAAGAGTCCCCATCTAGCCCACTTCTACGTTTGCATCTCCTAAACCATCATCCATCATAAACATGGATTACATACCTCTAAACATCACCATCAAATCCGCCATTGTTTTCAAGAATGTCACCCACTTCAACAAGATGCATCTCTACTCCGTCGCCTCCGACGGGAACCTTTCCAAGAGAACGATCATCGACAAGCGCGGAGGGTCCACCCCCTTCTGGTGGTCTAATGTGATGTTTCGAATCCAGGAATCGAAGCTCGTGCAGGAGGAGGAAAACAATCTGGACGACGTTATCGTGTCATTTCGTGTCATGTGCCACAGAGTCATTGGCTTTGACCAAGAGATAGGGCGAGTTCATCTTCGTGTGAAGGAATTGTTCGATTACTACATGTGTTCGGATTCTAGTTCACATGATCAAGGGGGAGGGGCTTGTGAGAATGTTGCGTTCTCGATCTGTTCGCCACGTTCGGGGAAAATAAGAGGGGTTCTGAATCTTTCGTACATGTTTGGTTCAGGAGATTATAAAGGGATTATGAACAATAGAGTTAGTAGTGTACCATTGCATCCATTGGCACCATGCCGCGAGCATTTTGTGGTTCCATCGGCACCATGTCGTGAGGATCTCAATCCTTGTGATTCAACATATGGTTCTGTACAAGGACATTGTGGTTATAATTCTGCCAGACCGGTCCCTTCTGCACCATACCTTCCGGGCGATGGGTTGAGATTTTTTTGTGCTCGCAGTGACCGGGATTGAGAGGGACAGAAACATATTTACTCATTTGGGTTGATGACTAGAGACTAGAGCTTGCAACACATTTGATCCTGAAGTATGATTCAGCTTACATTACACAGACATAGGAAGAGGGGAAGAGTATCAGACACTGAGCCAGAAAAAATGTCCATCTGTAATGTAGGTCATCCAATAATGTACTGTACTAGTTTGTTCCTATAAAATTGACTGTATATTTTTCAGTCAATATGGGCTATTTTCTTTTCTTGAACAGAATCCTCCTGTTCACTTTCATGTGTCACTAGACTCACTAGTATACATTTACATTGCCACAGTACCATTTACTTTGAGCTCTATCTAAAATGTTGGTCACGCAATTCATTTTAACAATGTCAACTCGATGATCTGTGCATATAATATTTGTGAATGTGAAGTGTCTTGCACCTACTATCCAATATCAAGCCTAAACTTGGACAGTTGCACTTATACATTCATCTATCATCCTTACCAAAGTAGCTTAGCTTGACTTCTACTTGGCCTGCCATAATATTGGCTTTACCACTCTTTGCAGAAATCCCTGGAGAGTGTTTTTCCTAAATTTATTCTAAAATGTTAGGCTAATAATCTTTTTAGGATTCTGTCTACTAGTGCTGTCAGAATGCAGCAAGTTATATACATGACTTCACATTCAAATCCAACAAAATAACCAGCCCCTCCTACAACTAACAGTATTCTCCATTCTACTTGGAGTCCAAGTGAGCTCGTGCACAGGTTAAGTTGTGAATTGTGACTTCAACTCGTGACATTGAGCATGAAAGTAAATAGGACAGAGGATTTGCATTACCTTTAACTATGACGATAGCTTAAAGATAGGCATAACTGGAACCACCAATGCATCCAGCACATCTCGGAGGGAATTTTTTGCATTAGCTGGAAGCCTGCTAAAACTCGAGGAAAGTTCATAACAGTCTCTTTATTAAGAGTCTGAGGCCTGAGTGTATGCAAAAGGTGTTTAGGAAGAATTCTGCAGATATTGAGTTAGCAAATAAATAACCATTGTTTTAGAGAAGAGAAGTAGCTACTGGCTAGAAGCGTTTTGCTCTGAACTAGCTTTTGTTTACAGCTTCTAATGTCACAAGTTTAAAGAAGAGACATGGATGTTTCTTCCAATGTTCAACTTTCTACCTTTGCTCGAAAGAATTATACGCTATTCTGCAGAAACTATACCAGTTACCAAATACCTTCTGAGAATGCAAGATCAGCTGTTTTTACTAAGGGTTGGCAGAGTCCATTTAACTAGCTCCTGGTATCTTAGACAAACCCTTGTCTTCAATATCCATCCTCAATCTTTTACAGTCATCCCACCTACCAGCAGATGCATAAATATTTGCTAGAAGTGTCTGATAGTGATAACCACTACTATCAGGCTCCAGCTCAATACAATTCTGAGCTGCAACTTCAGCAAGATCTACATTATTATGCAAACTACAAGCTTTAAGTAATGCACCCCATACTCCAGCATGAGGCTGCTTAGGCATGCTCTTAATCAACTCGTGAGCTTCTTTTAATCTCCCAGCAGTACCCAGAAGATCAACAACAATGGCGTAATGATCCACTGATGGAACAAGACCATGCTTCTTCATATTCATGAAGCAATTGTAGCCCTCTTCCACCAACCCCACGTGATTATAAGCTCTCAGTATCCATGTCAACGTCACTTCATCAGGGATAACACTATCGTCCATCATCATATCAAATAACCGGACTGCCTCATTTTCCCTCCCGTTTATGACACATCCCAATATCATTACGGTATATGCAACCACGTCCTTCTTTCTCAACTTTTGGAAAAGATCATAAGCCTTATCAATGATCCCACACTTGGTGTACAAGTCAATTAGAGAGGTCGCCAGGTGATCATCCATCCAAATTCCTAATTTCCGCATGTATGACTCTATAAAAGTTCCATGTTTCAGATCCCCTAGCTGTGAACAAGCGGAGATAGCACTAGTTAGCGTCATTTCATCAGGCTGAATATTGGCATTTGACTGCAACATATCGTCAAACAATTGCAAGGCCTCTTTAGCCCGACTATTCTGAGAAAAGCAGGCTATCATGGCATTGTATAGGAGCAAGTTTTTGTCACCCGCCTCAGCAAACATCTTCTTTGCCGACTCTACATCCCCACACTTGGAATAAGCCGAAATCATCGTGATATAAGACACATTATTCCTTTCGGGCATAGAATCGAAAAAGCTCCGCGCTATTTCAATCTTCCACAATCTACATACCCAGTAATCATCGCATTCCACGACTGAGTATTCTGCTGTGGCATTCGATGAAACAATGCATACGACTGCTCCATATCCTTCCGCCTTGCATAGCCGGAAACCATAGTGTTCCAAGACACTTCATCCTTCACAGTCATTTCATCAAACACATTATTCGCCATCTCCAAGTCACCACACTTCACATACATCGATAAAATCAAGTTCCAAGTCACCACATTCTTCTCAGTAATTTCACCAAACACCTTACGCGCAACCTCTGTGTCTCCCGTTTTAGAGTAAAAATTCAACAACGCATTTTGAACAAACACAATTCTGCACAAACCCAGCTTATGTATCTGTCCATGGATCACAATACCACTCAATCTAGACAAAATCTTCACACAAGCTTTCAATGCAGAAGATGCAGCCAAGGTGTTCGGCATAAGTCCTGAACCACACATCTGCACGTAAAGAGATACCGATTCTTCAAACTGCTTGTGTTGGGAGAGGTACCGAATGAGCAAAGAATATGAAGCAGCATCTGGATTTGGCATATGCCGGAGAATCGACTTCACATAGTCGGTAGTTTTCCGTGAACAATGAGATGTTGAGTTAATTATCTGGCGGATTAAGCGTGGCTCGAGATTATTGAGGCCATTGATAAGCATTTGACAGTGGATTTGCTTAGTTTGGTTCAGAATTAGAGGCTTGTCAAGCAAATATGTCATCTTTGGAAACAACATTTCAAGAAACAGAGATTTAATGCTGTATGCAATATCTGTAGTGACAGCAAAAAAGTTAAAAAGGGTGGATTACATATAGACTAAGATGTTCCAATTATATCTGACTCCCTCTTAGATAATAATCAATAACATCTTCATACCTGCTTAGATAATTTTAATTACGTTTTAAATGCGAATTTGGCTTTTAAAATAAAAGCAGAAAAGTCTTTTACACCCGTGATCAAATTATTGGGTTTTGCAGGATGCCAAACAACCTTATTTGGCTCACGTGCACACTGCACGTGAGGACCCATATGTAATTGATGTCTCTTCTTTGATGCGAATGTAATTAACTAGTAACCGTTATTTTTGAAAATATAGCCGTTGGACTTGAATTTCATAGTATTTATACCTTATTTTGGGCTCATTATGGTTATTATTTAGTGTAGGCAGTATACATTCTCTTTAAAATGAATGTTCAGCGGATTTTGGTATCACCTTGATTTGCAAGAATTCAAGGTGTGGAAAGCGTCACGGTGATATCTGTTTCAAAGTCTCTGAGGAGATTCTCTTGGAGATGTCAAGTACATGGCATGTCAGAATGGTGAGCAAGAAGATATGCAAACACCACAAGGAAGGGGAGACGTGATTGAAGCAAAACTTCTATGTGAATTTGTTCAACCAAGACATCCTAGACATAATGTGCAAGCTGAGGATGAAATCATGCAACAACCAACACAAGAGAAAGGAGAATCTCAGCATAATGTGCAACAACAAAGTCAAAAGAAAAAAGTAACAAGAGTCGAGCTAATGAAGACAAGTACATTAAAATAAAACTGATTTGCCTCAACTGGTTCTTGTTTGCTGTGTATTTAGTAGTGCAAATTATGAAATCATTCAAGTAGAATAGAATGCCTCGAATGTATTGATCACCCATGAATATGTTTCAATACAAATTAGCATAAGAAAACAACTACTATTTTTTGCCAAAAAACTGCAATACAATGCAGTAGCATAACGATCAAAACACATGATCATTGTCCAACTTGTGTCAACAAAACTGCAACACAGAAACATGCCAAAATACTATCCTAAAAGGGAACTTCCTCTTGCTCTTCCCTTCCCACCTTTGCCCACCTGATCTTCCCCTTCCTCTTGTGGATCCTCTTCCCCTGCCTAAGCTGGAACCTTCTCTCTCAGCATTTCCTACTGACTGATCTCCCCCCACCAAAAAGTCAAGACCAAACCTTAGTAGTCTACCAAACAAGTGATGCGACCTGACAACAAAACAACAAGTGATGCGCCACAACAACAAAACAAGTAGTCTAGCTACCACACCGACAAAACAACCTGATTCCCACGAACAACAATATAAAAGCATTCATTTACCCAAACAAAATACAATAACACTTACATCATTCACATCATTTGTATCATTCACTTCATTTGTTTCAGTTTGTGCTGCATTACTCCCTCCATCTTCCTCTGCACCAGTATTCTGCAATTAATGCATTCAATATATTAAAATTACACTCAAAGTAAGAAAACAAGCTAATGCTGAGATTTAGTGAAAATCCTTACCATAGTAGGGCATTTCATGCAGTTATGCCCTCTGACTCCACAAATACTACACCAAAGTGGCCTTCTTTGCTTTTCAACTGGAACTTTACCAGTCACATTTTCATTCATAGTTTCATCAACACTAGCATGCTTCACATTGTCATTCACATTCTTATTTTCATTAACATGACTAGACTGAGTATGTGCTTGTGAATGAGACTCGAGGATACTTGAAAGCAAATCTTCAAACTCGATATCATCACACCTGACATGTGGTTAATCATGTTGGACTCTTAACAAGTTTGAGTAATATAAGGGCTTTGAGGAGTGTGATGGGGAGGTGACTCTACATTTTCTGCAGTTTGAGTGTTAGTTTGTGGAGGTGGCTAAGAGGTTTCTTGTGGTTCAGTATCAGGCTCTTGTGTTTGGCTAAGCTGAGTAATAGGGGGTTGATCATCATCTGACAACTCAATTACATCAGCAGGGTCATTGGGATTTGTTCTTGGTGATCTTGGTCTTGGAGGCTTGCAAGTCCTATACCTATAGTATCTTTTCTTTATAGGTAGGTCAGTGTACACTTTGGATGGGGTTCATACTCCATGTCAATATCAGTACCATAGAAATCACTCTCCATTTTCTTCCTTTTACTTGATGTGTCTATAGCTAAGGGTTCAACATCAGCAATGTTTAAGTGCAAGTCTATCTCTTTGTTTTGCATATTTCTGGAAAACATCATCCTAACAAACTCATCATCCAAAATTTCTATTTGTTCAAATGATTTCTCAATATGAGCCACCATAGTAAAAAACAGAGAAGACTGAGTTTCAAGCGTATTTAACACCAAGCCATTCACATCATTCAGAAGTTTTGCATGAAAATACCTTGATGAGTCCACGTCTGTAAGCATGAATTGATGGCCCAGATCCAAAAGTTGTTGTTAGCTCGAAGTGTACTACTTTATTTATCTGTTGTCTTTACGAGTATTCTGTCTTGTGGAATAGAATATAAAACTATAGTGGGCTATGCGTGAAAGATAGAAATAGGCTCTTTCTTTTCTTGTTTTCTTTCTCTGTCCGTATGTCAAACTTTACACCCATGATCCGACAAACCGCGGCGAGAAAATCGAAGTCGAAAAAAACCACAGCTTAAGCATACTCAATCGATACGTAAAATCAGGAATCAATACGCTAAAATCGTTGATATTACGACGTTGAATAGCATAAACCACGACCAAAATAACACAATTTTGAAGAAAAAAATCATACCTTCAAGGAAGTCGCCGATGAATCGATTTCCAGTACCCGGGTAAATCAAAATTCGATTTGCAGCAAAATAACAAGCTTTCCCAAACTTCGAACGATGGAATTTTGGTCGATTATGGAGTTTGTTTCAACATGGAAGTTGAAGAGTGTCGTGAGGAAGAAGAAGGCGATTTTGGCGGGCTAGTGTGAAGGTGGGAATGATGAGTATTAAAACCTAAATGTCAAAAAATAGCATAAAGCCTTGTTTGGTTCTCAAATTTTCGAAAAGTTGAGTTAAGCTGATCAACTCAATTTGTGAGATTTGGACATAAGTGTAATTGTTACACTAAGAGGGACTTGGATGAGTGAGACATCTCCTACAGGAGTCCCAATGATAATAGACCCCAGATAAAATAATCTCCATCCATAGAATGCAAATTGCAACATTTCATTTGAAACACTCAATTTCAAGTTATTATCCTTCAATATAAAATTTATCTCATATTTTATTCAATCACATAATTGAACTTTGAGACAAAGCGAGTACAAATCAATCTTAATCTCAACACTGTCACTATCTCAATTTATCATACCTTAACATAAAATATATTACTCCAAGTATATCATATCCACAATATTTTATAATTAATTAACTACTATTTCTATTAATTGATTCATTCAAAAGTTCAGTTTTCTTGAATAAAGGAAGTGACAAATTTGAAAGAAAATAAAATTGAAAATGGCCAAGATGAAAAATCAGGCAATCTAGTATATTTCCATGATCGCAAACTTACATTATACCAAAAGCAGGAAATCCAAAACTAACTAACGAACCCTAATGCAATTCTAATCAAATAAAGATCTAAGCTTTCTTCGCAGCAGCTTTCTCCTCAGCAGCAGCAGTTTTCTTAGGCAGAAGCACCGGATTGATATTCGGCAAAACACCTCCATGAGCAATGGTAACACCGGCAAGCAATTTCCCCAATTCTTCATCGTTCCTGATCGCCAATTGCATATGCCTGGGAATAATCCTCGTCTTCTTGTTATCTCTAGCAGCATTTCCAGCCAATTCCAGAATCTGCATTTCATAACACACAATTCTGAATTCCAATTTCCATACTACAATTGGATAATTACAGAACGAGACAACGAATGAATTGAGTCAATTGAAAACGAAATGGATTAGAAAACTACCTCAGCAGCTAGGTATTCAAGTACGGCAGCCAAGTAGACCGGAGCCCCTGATCCGACCCGCTGAGCATAACGCCCATTCTTAATGTATCGGCCGATCCGACCCACCGGAAACTGGAGTCCGGCCTTCATGGATCTTGAAACGGATTTCTTCTTAGAGCCGCCTTTCCTTCCACCGGTACCCTTGGTGATTGTTGAAGATTCCATTGTTGTTTGTGCGGATTGTTTTCTGTGTGTGAAATTGATCGGATATTTAGAGAGATTGAGATGACGATAGGTGAAGAAATGGAGGTGCTACTTATGGCGAATTTTAGATGAGGATGGATGATGGATTAATCCGCGTGACATTGTTTCAGCCAATGAGATTGATTTGTTGGTTTATTGATTGTGATCATCTAACGGGTGAAATTAGTTGTTGGGTCATGATCCGGGTGAGCTTGCTGCTGACCAATCAGATTGCAGATTGCCTTTTGGCCAAGGCGGGAATTTGAACTTTCGGTTGTTTTTCAATTCTACTTCTAGAGTGTGCAATTCAATTAAATTGTAGTGAGATATAAATTGCATTATCTTAATTTAAAATTGATCAATTAACACCTGTACATGTTCGATATAATTCTAGTCATTTGAATTACTACGTACAAATGTAATAACAAAATATTCAATTAAATTATATAGTACAGAATAATGAACCTTTACTTTTTAAATTTTGAACATTTGGCGTATGGCCCAACTGCTCGAAAGTGACCAATTAATGCCCAATTATTTAGCCGATGTTCAAACACATGAGATTTATTCACATTTGAACTAAATATGGTTCTCCAAATTTACTTGGACCTAATGACTAGTGGTCCCGGCGACCACATCCACGTGATGGTAGACTCCATTCGTTTAATTTTATTAGACCGCAATGTTCCTTTGGACAATCTAATGTAGCCCACAAGCCCATCACTCCTAATTCTTATCGATACCAGTACTACAATAGTACAATCACTACCTTCGTCAAATATAGTCTGTCGAGCCTGGATTCATTCGGTAGCCGACCTGACTGTCAATTTGATCGAGTTTGCAACTAAGTACCACGAAACTACATACGTATGTATTGTATTACCTGGCTCAAAAAAGTTTTAGCTTGTAAACTCAATCGACTTATTTTCAAACAAACATGTTTCATTAACGTCTATTTGGTAGTTTATGAGCTAATAGATTGATAAGCTACGCATCAGGCATAGTGTTAGGAAAATAATCTAGCTAAATTGGCTTTACCTCCGAGACCAAATGTCATATTTTATTTTCGGCACATAGATAATTTTTAAAAGAATAATTAATAGGGTAATAAAGTTGATATTTAGTATGTGACCTCAAATATGTTAATGTATATGGATATATAATCTCAAAAAAATTGAAATGTGACACTTAATATTGGTACATGCATAAGTGAAGTATGTAACATGTGATACTCTATTTCGTTCTTTTTTATTCTTCATCTTTCAGACTCTAATCATACTTGTGCCTAGTGGACTAACAGTTTGCTAGTGTGTTGTCTATTTAGATAGTTGGAGCCTCCGATGTCGCCAAATTATAGATGCTCTGGACCTACAATTAATAAAAAGTACGAATTGTAGCGCAACAACAATTTGCAAGACAACAATATAGCATGTTGGGGCGTGAGATTCAATTGGAACACATGTGTGGTCCCGACCTAATGGACTCCCATCACTACAAAAAAAACTGGTCTGTCCGTCGCTACAGATCAGCGATTCGTCGTCCCATCTGGGGCGACGGATAGTAATCCCGTCGCCCCACTGGGTCTTTGACGACGGATAGATAATCCGTCGTCCAATTCGCGACGGATTATCATATTTGACTTTTTTTTTAAATCGATTATTGGTGTTGAGGGTGTAACTCCCCAACTATTTAGATTTATTTAACTCTTCTAATGGGTACCAAGATGAGGGCTCCTTCTTTGAATGAGGGCAGGCGTAGAACCATTTGCCAACTCCGCAAGACACGCACACTTGAGTGGGGGAGGGTGTTAGTGCGGTTGCTTAAGTGTCAAGCGGGATGAGACTTTCTTCGAGTGGTGAGGATCATTTCTGTATAATGCTCGTGATGTGACTAGCGAAGACTTGTTCAGTGACTTACTTGAAGTGCCTTGCTTATTGGGATATGTGCCTTATTTATAGGCTATCATTGAAATGGAAGGCCTTGCAGATCGCGCCATGTGTATGCGGTAGGATTGAGCCACCAATGCTAAGATGAGGCCCATGTGATAATGAAGCTTTAGCCCATGCCATCTTGGGCTTTAGGGGTAGTTGGTCATTATTGGGAGAGTTCTTGAGGATGTATGTCTGCCGAGATCCAGAGTTCGGAGAGGTCGGTCCGGATGCACGATCCGGACGGCCTGGTGTCGATTGAGGAAGTTCTCTGTCATCCGACTCTTGGGTTGAGCTCTGAGTTGGACACCTCACTCTTTGGTGCCCATTTGCTTGGTTGCTTTGTGAGATGGTCATCTTTGGATCCGAGTTGACATCCGTCTGGAGTCCTTGGGTCGGAGAGGTCTTGACTTAACTATGCTCCTTTCAGGAGGCTCGGACGAGGTGGGTCGGACTGGGTTCCGGGTCGGGCCTTGCAGGTCCAAATCCTTTGTCCCTTTCTCTTAGGGTGGGTCGGACCATAGATGGTCTGCCCGGATCGGACCATTGGCTCGAACTAAAGTGCCTCGGATCCTTTGGATGACTTAGGACGCCTTAGGAAAGTGTTCCTAGGTCCTTTATGTCGGATTGGACATATTTCCGTATCAACAATTGGCGACGGATAGATACTATCCGTCGCCCAATATATTATTGGAATTAGTGGCCAATAAAATTAGTCACTAATTAATCACTATTATTAAAATCCTTTAATCACTATCTATCCGTCACTATTTATTTCATATTAATCTCTGTTTTTCGTAGTTCACCTATTTAATCAATATAATGTTCGATAATAAATCAATAATACGGAAAATGTTTCAATAAATGATAAATAAAAAAAAGAAATATCCGGAGCAGGAGAAATTATCCGAACAAGTGTAAATATAATAAATCTGAACGTACATATACATAACTAGCTACGGAGCGAGGGTGAAATTTGGCGAAGGACATATTTGAGGCTCCATACATGTAAAAGGCGCTCGTTCTCCTCCTTTGTTCTCTGGCGTGCCGCTCCATCTCTTGAGTTAGAGTTGACTTTGTTCCGGACTGCTTTGCACTGATTCGAGACACAGTCACATGTGTATGCCGGACGTCTAGGCGCTAGGATAATGAAGAGGAGCACCGGACTATAGCTCAAGCAAGGCTCCCGAGTCCATATATTCGTCCTTTGTTGTCCGGTTTGTTGACCTCTAGGAAGATGTTGTCAACTTGTTCAGTTGACAACACATCACCCGTCTCTTCCTCCTACCTCGCTACCTGAGCATCAACCTCAGCCTGAAATCGTAAATAGCAGATATCATGATCGATTCTTTGTTTTCAAAAATAACTTGTAATAGTGTACAAATATGAACTTTAAGCAACATAAACATACATGATAGGCGAGGCCCGTCGATCGAGCATGAATGATAGGACCGCTTTTATCGGTCACAGCATGGTCTTCAATTCCGATTTTTGGGTTCGGGCGAGCGGGCAAAACCGGAAAATTCGATCGACCGGAATAGCCAGTAAGTAAAAAAAATACCTAATATCTGATAAGTTTACTGGCGGTCAATATATAGATACGCTTGAGTTGACGCTTTTGTTCTGTTTCCTCTCGCCTCCATCGCTCTCCAGTCTTTGCCTCCCATCTCCATAGTCTCGACTGTTATTGCCCTACCACCAGCGCTTTCTGACTGTATGCAAATACTTATTCTTCTATGTCTTGGTCAGTTACCAATTTACCAAAGATTGTTAATGGCTTGTTAATTATAGTTGCATAATGATTTGGTTGTTAATTAGGCTTATTGGATTAATTGAGCATGAATGAATCTAAATGAGTTGAATTGATTACCAAGAACTTGAACATACCATTAAGCCATGAATAGACGGCAGTACGGCACGACATTGTTAATTAGGCTTGTTGAATTAATTAATCCCCTGTTCAATTTATTGGATTAATTAATTCTTCTACATGAGGCTAGATTATGACTATTTACCCTACGTGAGTGAATGCTTTTGTTATGTACTTATGTTTATGTATGTCCAATTGTCCATTAGTTTAAGTCAGGTTCTAATCTAAATTGTGAATTGTTTTTCTTTGGGACTTTGGCAATATAGTTAATTATATTACATATAAAGCAAACAAGATTAATATTTGACCCGTGACAGAATAATATTTTATTGTACGTGACTACGTGTTTTGTTTTTTATTCGGTTGCAACCACGGATTCTCAATCTTCATGCAATTGGTAAGGGGAAGTATATTCACATTAGATGCATTGCTCATATTATCAATCTTATTGTTTGGGATGGCATTCGAGATGATCAAATATCCATCAATAGGATTAGAAATGCTGTGAAATACATTAGGAATTCTCCTGCTAGATTTCAGAGATTGAAAGATCTTGGTCAAAGACTTAATATAGATACCAAAGCTTTGTTGTCTCAAGATTGTCCTACTCGTTGGAATTCCACCTATAGCATGTTGAATGCTGCTTGTAAATTGCGAAGAGCAATTGATGGGATTGAATTGCCTCCTTCTGATAAGCCAGATGAACAAGTACCGGGAGGTCGTACAGTTGATCAATTTAGAAGCCATTGAATCCATTGGTAAAGTTTTAGTTTCCTGTTAATAATGTTTAGTTTATTTTTTATGTAACCTTTCATTTATGTTCTCTGTTTTTTTCTTTCACTACTAGAGCGTGCAAGCTTTGATTTGCACTCAAGATTGGATTAGAGCAAGGAACCGTAAAGAACTACGTGACATGGAAGATAACTTGAAAGATTTGGAAGAGTTGGAATAAATTGAAGAAGGGAAGATAACTTGAAAGATTTGGAAGAGTTGGAAGAAATTGAAGAAGGTAATTAATGGTCTAATATTTATCTTTATCTTGGTGGTGTATTTGATTTTGTACTCATACTGTTTGTTTGATTTATTTTCTATCATTACAGAAATGAAAAGTGCTACACTTGACGAGGAGGACAATGTCATTTACATCGTGGAACCTTGAAGTCTTCAAGAATTTATTTTGATTACTGTTTGAACTTTTGGAAAGATGGTAGTAGTCCGTTATTTGAACATTATTATTGGCATGTAATAGACATTTAATTTAAATACTTTGGAGTTTGGAGTTTGGATTTGATGTTGTTTGATTGTTTGTTATATTTGATGGTCTTTAATTATGAATTGTGGAGGTAGGCAGGCTGCCACTTTATTTATATATTTACTTTGGTGTATTGGTATTCTTGTTAATCCTTTAGGAAGTTGTAGAATGTTCTAGTGTAGATTATACAATCAATGTTAGTTGATGATGAGTCTAATCAAAACAAAAATATAATATTGTTGAATTAAGTTGTACTGCTGGGCTGCTGGCTGTTTCTTTCCTGTTCAGTGTTCACTATTTTTTCTTCTTCTTAAATATGGTCATAATGGATCAAGCCCGGACCGGACCGGTAAAAGCCAGTCCGGTCCGGGCCTGACCCGGACTGTACATGGTCGGGTCGCGGGTCACCAAAAGGTGACCCTTTATCTACCGGGTCAATCCGGGCCGGGTTTGGCCCGGTGCTCACTCCTACTTGGATGTCACCTCCCCCCGTGAGATCTGAACAACATATATAGTCAACAATTTATCATCTCACAAGTAATCAGAGACACAATACATACACGTAATGCTAGATTAAAAAATATATATATATACATACCGATTGGTAATAATCAGTGAGAGTAGATCGCCTCCCAAGGTGGTGAACGGCCCTTCACCTTACATCGGTGAGACACCGGATACATGCATTGATGTAAACATTATCTGGACATCGATTCGGCGCGATGAAGCATCCCAAAGGGCCCTCCTCTGCATCAACTGTGGAGGCATTGGGCCACCCGATCGAATGGCCTTCCAATGCAGACCATATCCACTGAGTTTAGATCCACAGTCTAAATAAACACGCCGGTCATGGGATCAACTCTTGAATAAGTACTCCTTCTACATTCCCAATTTCATACAACATCGAAAGTCGATACATATATAACGTCACCATGTTACATCAATTTAATAAGATCGGATATGGTGACTAACATATCACCCAAACAAAGTGGCTAAATACCACTCACATATAGTGGCTAACATACCACTCACATTGTCCTAAATTTTACTAACACAATGGTGACTAACATATCACCCAAATAAAGTGGCTAACATACCACTCACATATAGTGGCTAACATACCACTCACATTGTCCTAAATTTTACTAACACAATGGTGACTAACATATCACCCAAATAAAATGGCTAACATACCACTCACATACAGTGGCTAACATACCACTCATATTAAAGCGATTATAATTACAAACAAAGGAATGTCATATTTTAACACCTCGACTCATCATAGTACTCGGCCCTCATGCGGTCCGAGATGTGAGACAACACTTACCACCACCTTGGGTGGCTCTCTCTACTCAGGAAGATGTCACTGGTTTGTTGTGGACCTCCAGGGCCATAAACTATTGTCGATGTATAAGATACAAGAAACAAATATATATTACTTTAGTCTGACAACTTATACTTGTCGACTATCATAAGTTATGTTTTACATATTTAAGAAGAATGTATAATACTTACTTGGCGGGACCCGGCGGGAAAAATCACAGGCAAGCCGTTCCACGTGGCGTTGGGATTGATGGATCGAACACGAGGTAGGGACAATCGTCATGGTAGCCCTCGGTATGTGTTTGTCTTGTTGTAGAGCCATTTGCTCTCTCTCTTTGAGGGGTCTCGAGAATCAGACTTCTTTATACGACTACGAGCCCTCCCAGGCCTGACCACCCAACACTATCATGCGGTATTGCGTGTGGGGGACGATAAATGGACTTCACAGTGTGGCATCTGCAAAACATGTAATAAATACAATAAAATGTGTTAGTACGAGTTATGTCTGAACAAATTATAAGAACACATATAATTACACAAGTGTTATCAACTACTAACTAGTTATAATACACATAATATACCGTTATCGCCGTCCTCTAAGTACACATATTGGTCCTCGTGCGGATCAAACAACTTATCATACCTTCTATGGGATTTTCTACTTGTTTATCGACATCCTCTTGTTGAGTACGAGTTGGTAATTGAGTCGTCTTTCTCAATGTACTCCACTTTCGGAAACACGAATAGGTACATGACTAACCATTCCGCCTTATCGCGTTTCTGCTTGGATATTCAAGAAACACCACTTGTCGTGCTTGAGTGGCGAGAATAAATGGTTCATACTTGGTTCGGTACCTCTTCTTTTGGTTCACATCAACCATTTCATCTTTGCTCGTTCTTCCTCGTACCTCTGGATTAGGATCATACCACTCGACATCAAACAAGAAGGTTCGTTTCAATGGCGGGAAATATTCAATCCTCACTATTCGTTTTAGCTTGCCGTGGAAATCAAACAAGCGGCGTCTCCATAATCTTACGCACCCTTAACACACACCGGAGTTGCTCGTCGCCATGGCGTGTTACATTCGATCGTGTGGAACCTAAGGCCGTTGACTATATAACACAGGAATGTAGACCTTTTGAATAGCCTTGCGAGAGCCTTTAAGTATATGCATGTGACATTGTTAATAGGATTCCGGACATACTCTCGGAACCAATCTGGAAATTCTGTAGTTCTTCTAGTGTATCCTCTGTCATCTGAGGATTTTCTTCCAAACAACGCTTTTTGAAAAAACTGCAAACATTGATTCGATGATAAGTCTATAATTGAAGTAGAGACTTACGTAGCTATATTAAAATTTAAAGAAAGTGTTGCTCGACTCACAAATAGTATCATATCTTGGTCAACCTCGGCCTGATTCGTGAGGACATAATATTGGTACTTTCGACTCTTTATCCGTAAGATATTCTTTCTTAGGCGCACGAGGTCTCCTGATACCACGAAGGCGGATAGGAAAACTCATCATCCGCTTGAACTTGAATGTATACGCGTTTGAGCGGCCTTGATGTCTTCGTGGGGCGTGTTCATCAAAGTAATAAGGCGGAAAGGTTGCGTTTCCTCTCGAATGTAGGCATTGGCAATCGAACCTTGAGTTTACCTTTGTTGTTGACATACTTCTTCAATTTCCCCAAGTACCTCTCGAATGGATACATCCATCGATCTTGAACCGTCCGGCAAGTCTGCTTCATGTGGAAGGTGAGCCGTAGTGCTCCATAGAATCAAACCAGCTCGGTGGAAAGATACGCTCGAGCTTGCATAGAATCAATGGTATGTTCCTTTTAAGATTTTCCAACACTTTGTCATGAACCACCCTTGTGCCTAAATTTTTGAAAAATAAGCTCAACTTGGTGATAGCAGTCCATACATGTTTCGGTAGCAACTCTCGAAATGCTACCGGGATAAGCCTCTCCATGAACACATGACTGTCGTGGCTCTTCATCCCATAAACCTTTGTCTTCTTCAAATCCACACACTTCTCTAAATTTGAGGCGTAATTATACAGGAAACTCAGTGCCTCACCCAATCAAACAAAAGCCCGGCCTAGATCGTTGTCGATTGTATGCGCTTTCGGCCACTTACCATTCTCATCCTTGTTTGTCAACTCAGGCCTTTTACACCACGTAGACAACTCGGCTCTAGACTTCGCATTGTCCTTTATTTTTTCCTCAATGCTGTAAAGTGTATTGAATAAGTTCTCGAACACGTTCTTCTCAACGTGCATGAAATCTAAGTTGTGACGGATAAGAAGATTGCTCCAATAAGGCATGTCCCAGAAGATGCTTCTCTTCCTCCAACCACAATTTTTACCAATTTTCTCGTTATGCTTCATCCACCCAAGTTCAGTCACCTTCATAAGACCCAACCTATCAATCTCCGCAAGAATTTGTGCACCAGTAAGTCTTCTCGGGGCTTTTTTGTTGACGACTTTATTTTCAAGAATTGATCCTTGTTCTTCTGAGCGAATGGTCACTTTCTAGCAACCTACGATGTGATCAAACCAACAAAATTTTCCACTACCCTTGGTCTAAATGCATCGGTATCCTCCAAGCAATGTGGACATGCATATTTTCTGCGGTTTTCCTTCCGGATAGCATGGATATGCGGAAAGTCACTCACGGTCCGAAGAAGAGCGCTCTCAAGGTGAAGTTCTTTTTGGTGACACATCATATCTTGAGGATACCATCCGTCTACAACTCGATCGGCTCCTTGATTAGGGGTTGCAGAAAACATCAGCGTCGATCCGGGATCTTTCGGCCGAGCACCAGCGATCGAAACATGAATGGCTCCTTCATGCACTCAGAAGCGGGTTATGCGGTGTGAGCATAAGCGGCAACAAGAGTATTTTCGTTCACTCCGGGCAGTTAAAACCATCCGTACAAAGTTCGATCGTACATTTCTAGATTCATGCAAACTATGGATATGTCTTGTCAAGCGATTTCCATGCGGGTGAGTCTGTTGGATGGTCCATTCTACCATCTTTTGCATTATCCGAGATTACTGCTCCTTGTGCCACCGCATTTTATCCATGAAGCACTTGAAGCATCTGATCTTTTCAAGCGAGGTGCTAGAGGAAGTACCACATTTTCTTATGTGGGAGATTTTCTTCTGTCGTTTCTTTGGAGCCCCTCCTTGTAGCGCTTGTCGTTCCTTACCAGAACTTGCATTGTATTAGATCTGCATCCTCCTCCCGATAGATCATGCACATTTTAGGACAACGATCTATGGTTACCACGCGACCCTAAACCCCGCATCTTTTCTTGGCTTGGTAAAAGTTGGTGGGAACTAGATTTTCTTGAGACAAAGGTCCGACATTCGTCAACCCATTCATTGAAGCTCGTTTGATTCTTTGGCCATTAGCACTGACTCGTTAGCCGAGCTAACAAAGATAACTCGGTGAGCTTACACCGGATAAAGCGGCTTCCTTGATGATTCTAACAAGTCGAAGGACACACGATCCTCGGGATTGGTGGTTCCTCCACCTCCACCTCGGTTTGATGTTAGTTGTGTCCATGAACTACGCCCTGCAACATCATACACCATTTGTTCACTCGAGCTCGAATAGCATCGCCTTCGGATGTACTTTGTTCCCGACTTGTTCATTTTCTCTTCCTTCCATGTTTATGTATTGGTCATATGTATTGGGCGGTCTTGCTTCCTCACCATGATGATTCCATACAAGCCTTGACGGGAATCCATTTTTCCTCAAGTCTTTGGATTACCCTTGTAGGAGTCACGTATTGCTTGTTTACGCCTTTGTTTCATTGCAAGGGCACTTTATCAACCCATCCTTTACCTGGCGGTTGAGATTGCAAATGCAATGAAACCTTGACCCCTTTCGGAAAACTCGATTGAACTACGCCATTTAGAGTAATGCAATACATCCGTGAGCGATCGATATTCATTGAATAATTAGATAATAACGACACATTTGAATTCATTAGATCGAGGTCTATCATTTACGATAATAAATCAATTTCAATCAATTGCTTTCGTAATATAAGTTATATTAGCTTCAACATCAATTATTACGGCATTACATAATATAAGTTACATTAGCTTCAATTTTACCATAATGTTTGGTTTCATATATCGACTAATGATTACTAGTTATACAACTAGAGACAAAATGGATTATCAAATGATTCTTTCTCTTGACCCCTCCTCATCACTTGTGACGCTCCCTACCACAGAACTTGCATTCCAACAGATCTACATCCTCCTCCCAATACACCATGCACATGTTCCGACAAGTAGAAAGTCACTCAATAGGCGGCCCCAAACCCCGCCTCTCCCTCCATTGGAGGTATGCCATGGACGGTGCTTCCTCACCGTGATGAATACATACATGATACTCAGGCATGAATCCATAACGTCGCAAGTGCTCGAATACTGCTGTAGGAGTCATAAATTGCTTGTTTCTACAGGTTTCCAATGTGCAAGGACACTTTATCAACCCCTAGTTGCACAAGCCGGACGTCCCATGGCAAACGAGATGAAACCTTTAACCCCTTCTACAAAACTCCTAGAAACTCTACCATTTACCGCCGTACGAAAGTACATCCATGAACGATCGAAATTCATTGTATACTTTTTTAACCTGTTCCAATTGATTAGATCGTATTTAATTTATTAGATCGATTCCAATTCGGATAAGAAGATTGTAGAGATTAATTGTTAATTATTATACGTTCCTTATAAATTAATTATTAAGTGTTCGATATGTTACAAAATTTATTAAGTGTTTTACTACTACGAGTTATAAATTATAAATTATACGTTAATATAATCAACATATTATCCTAAACAAAACACTTAACTACATCCTCGTAATTTAGTACATATACGAATTTATCAAATAAACTCCAACTACTACTTACATACATATCAAATTAACTAAACTAACTACATACATACTTAACATACATATCAAATTACACATGCATATGCAAATTACTACATACATACTTAGCATACATATCAAATTAACTAAACTAACTAAACCAACTACATACATACTTAATTAACATACATACTTCACTACATACATACTATCGAATTAACATACATACATATTGAATTACTACATACATTCATATCAAATTAACTAAACTAACTATCAAATTAGATATACAAATCAAATTACATATACATATCAAATTATATATAATTGATCAAATTAACTAACAAGCTACTACATACTTCATATAAACATACAATTGAGAATAAGTAGTCAAAAATCAAAAAAATCCCAAATTTTCAAAAGTTAGGGTTTAGAAGTAATACCTTTGATTCCGAAGAAAATAGCGGATGAAATTTGAAATTGAAGGAAAAGCAGGCTCCTCGTCCAGCGATCTTGAATTGACACCAAGATTGGGAATAATCGACAACAAATGGCGGTTGTGGAGGAGAAAGGAAGAAAAGCGAAGGAAAATGGCTTACCTTGTTGCCAGATTAAAACCTTTACGGGCAGCGGACACGTATCCATCGGCCCAAAATAGCGATCCGTTGATATACGGAGCGACGGATAGTTATCCGTCGTTAATATTTAATTTTATTTTTTTTACATATAAATATTAACGACGGATAATTTATCCGTCGTTAATATTTAATTTTCTTTTCTTTAAAAAAAAGTCAAAACACCGGGCGACGGATTAATAAAATCCGTCGCCAAATCTAGCGATCCGTCGTCCATTCCCATCGTTTTAACTCAATATTCTTGTAGTGCATGCTCAGGCCAATGCCCTAGAAGATGTAGAATAAGAAAATAACAATGAGAATTATATTGACTTTTGTAAGCTATAGGCATCTGGAGAGTGATTGTGTGTGATCACATGGAAGGGCCTTCAAACTAGGATGTATGGACTTCACGTGAGGTTCTGGAAATGCTCCTCAAGCCTTTGTGTCAAAACTTGCGAGTGCACATGTAATTCAGTGTTCTCCAACTGCCCACGTGAGAATCTCTCCCCCCTCCCTCCCTGGAGCAGTTGGACTCTAGGTGTGATATATGCGTCCGTTATTTATCACATGTGGGATTGGAGGGTTCCCATATGTTTTTGAGCATTATCACATGTACTAGACCACTCGTGATCCTTCTCGTGATGACTGTATCGTTTCATTTTGACTTAGAACCCTTGTAGTCCATACGACTAAGTTGACTTGTAATTGGATATGTTGTTTTTGTGGGTTGATCCTTGAGATATTCCAGCTCTTTATGCAATTTCTCTATTAGACTTGTTTAAGCATTTTGACCCGTCAAACTGGTCAATAGCGTATATTTTACTGTTACAATTATAAAATGAAAAAAAAGTCGAGTAATATAATTATCTATAATATACATATTTATATGTTTTTAACATTTGAATTATTATACTATATTTTAAGATTGTCGAATTTTATCTTCGCTCCCGCTATATAAGATATAGCTCCGGACTGCATCACCAACCGAGCTACTTCACACGTTTCAAAAATCTCCTCTTTGTCACAATTTATCCTCCCTTGTGAAAGTAGGATTTTTTCGACAATTAGGGATACCGGGCCCCGCATTGTCTTGCGGGCCCACTGCTGCGATGCAGGTTGGTACTAATGTGAGGTCATGTAAACAAGTAGATGAATTATTACTATTAGGAATTAGGATCAATATTTCACAATGCGACAAGGTTCTCTAACAAGACGAAGGGAAGGACAAAATGGCAAAGATATTCGACGGGACAGGAATCTTAGAGGATAATAAAAGGTATGAACCAATGTTTTGTTTTCCTAATTTATCATGTTCTTCTGCTTCTGCTGCTTCAATTGACAGGAATGTAATGATATTTGCATACTATTATACAAATGTAGTACTAGAATTTTAAGATCATGTCATGCTCAATTATGTAGTTTTAGGTTTGTACTTGTCAGTGCGGTGTTTGTTTTCTAGGGTTCTGATCTTCACACTGAAGTTATTCAAACTTCTAAATAATTCAGTATTTTTGCTGTGATAAATATGATAAATTGGACGAGGATATCTTTTTGTGTTTTTTTGAGCAAATTTTGTGGATCAATTGTGTAGCTTTCAAGCATTAAAGATTCATAACGTGTACTCCTATATATATAGCTGTTGCTGATGTTAATGCTCTAAGGTCCATAGACAGATTACACAGTACAGAATGCATGTGTATGCATCAAGGTAAAAGTACTACTCGAAAATGGAGTAGTAAAAGCTAAAAGCAGCTATGTCAAAAATGTCAAATCAAACTACATCTATTGTGATATTTTGCCTCTCTCAATAGGTGAATATTTAGCTTGCTTTAGATATTGGGGAGATGCTATCAATCACATAGTCATAGCTTGAAAACCTTTCTAATTAATGTCATGAAGAACTCACAAAAAATGATACACAAATGGTGGATGAAAGTAGATAAAACTATAGACAAACCGCGTAGGTAGCTAATCTACTGGAAGGGTGCTAAAGGGTTACCACTGCGTGGCGCTCTCGAGCTTTTGAGCTCTTTGCACACATTATCTAACATACTTAGAAAATCCCTTACAATTACGAAAATACGAAGTGGATTGGACTCGTCTCTGCTTACGTGCCCATGGAAGTATTCTGTGATTTCTCTAACATGTAATAGGACTCTATTCTCATCCTCCTGCAGTTCTTTCAACTTGGTTTCTGCGTAGTTCAGGAATGATCTCATGGTAATCACGAAGCTCCCCTTCCTTTCCTCTGTTGACATTTCGTATTGAACCAGCTGTTGCAGCTTATGCAGGCTTCCTGATAAGTTAGCTACGGAACTTGCAATGACATCCAGGTCGACTGTAGCCGTTTTCTTGACATTACATAGCTCGGAGCTTAACCCGATCACGAGATCTAAGCCCATCTTACGGTAGTTTTCTTCCTTATCTTGAGGATTTGTAGTCTTGCTTTTCTGATTAATCTTCCCCATTATGCTTTCTGATACTCTAATTCCTTCTGATCGAACTATTTCTTGGACAACAAAATGCAAAAGGGTAGTTTTTCCATCAGTTCCTTTCACATCAGCTAGCTTTAGTAGGGCATCGAGCTTGAAAGCTTTAGCTTCTCCTCTTATCGTCCCAACGTTCATCCTGTTTCCTGTTTTAAGCACTGCTTCTAGTAGCTTCAGGAAAAGCCGACGATCTGAGTTCTTTGCACGCCTCCTATAGCAAAACCCAGGCAAGAGAGTTTTAAGAACACTGCTAGTATGATTTATGAATATGCAAATTGTATGATATTCCTTTTCAAGTTATCAATATATACCTCAAGCATGGAGAATGACTTTCCGAGATGATGGACCTCGTCATCAAAAGATTCCCGGTAAAGCATGGCTTCAATTCTTGCAAATGCAAATGGTATCTTGAGCATTAACTTAACCAACCTCTCCATATACAAGTTCAAGAATATCTCCTTTGTAGTTTAAGAGCTTAGCCTCTTCTTCTTTAGTCGGCACCATCTTTGACAGTGCTTCTAAATCTTGCAATGTCAAACCATCCCCTGTTTACAGATTGCAATTTAGGAACAATGGCGAGAGTCTCATTAGAACTCACTCACTCGATTAATGAAACACACGACAATTAGCCATACAACGCATATTAAATACTATGTTCTCATTTTGCAATTTTATCAGATTGTAAATGTCAATTTGGTGACCTAAAGATTCCAGAAAAACCTAAATTGTCAACTTCATTCTATCATCTTCTCTGCGTTAACTCAATAATATGGTTTCTGTATGAGAATCCATAATCCTGACAGTTACAAAAGCTGATGCATTCTAATACTATAACATAAGAAATATAGTTCAAGTAAATACAGAGGCACATTGTTCCTGTTACAACTTATAATGCAGTTTGTTTGTTGCTCAATACTCGTCTACCAATATGATATATTCAATTAGCCCTGTTATTGACGCGACAATAAGGACATGGATCAAAAGATTATGGCTGGAATATACATATTGTTTTTGTTTTGTACCTCGGATTAGTGCTCCACATACTTGTTCTGCAGTCACATTCAATGCTTTGGAAAGTATTGTGAAGTTCTGGAGTCTCTTAGGCTCGAGAACATGCTTGCTTGGAGATGGTGTTTTATTCTTCCCTTCATCATTCTTCATTTGATTCTGCAGGTTGTAACCAAACAGCGACTCAATCATGTCCTCGTCAAATCTGCAATGAGCCACAACAACAAGAATGTAAGCCACATTACCTCAAGAGGAAAAATTAGGATCACAGATGTAGTATCTTACTCGAAGGAGCTCGATCTTAGCTTGTCCCAGACAGTAGAACTATTTGGTGCAGCCCTGACTTTATCCCAATGTAGCGGCTTAAGTTTTGCCAATGGAGTTCCATCTTTTCCCAGTGGAATATGTGGAGTTTGAGATGGAGGTGGTGGAACTCCGGGAGTGTTAGCGTCTCCGTTCGGGATTGAAGGGGGCAATGGAGGCAGAGGAATTCCACCACTAGACGTACTTGGCAATGTAGACGGAAAGTCTAAGCTACGTGGTGTTTTTATCCTTGGAGAAGTGCGTGGAAGGGGTGGAGAAGCTTGTGCATGTCGGGGCGGTGGTGGAGGTGGTGGTGGTGGAGTCGTAGGTGGCGGTGGAGACGGTGTGGTTTGAGGATGTGATGCTGAACTATGTGAAATCTCTGCAGGAGCACAATGTGGTTCCATTGGCATATCTTCTGTGATCTCTAAATTTTCAGTAAAACTACCAAGTGAACCACTGGATGGCCTTCGTTGGGACGAATGAGAATCGCAGAACGAATGGAACGATTCATCATCAGATGAATGAACTTCCTCAGGTATAATCTTATCATCAAATGTATGCACTTGTTCTGAATTTGCTCTTTCACCACTATCAATTTCACACTTAATTGTCTCAGTAATTTCATGCACTGTGGTAATTTCTCCTACAGAAGAATATCTACCACTACTACACTTGGACATTATGAGTTTTTCATTGGATTCTTCTCTCTCATCAACTTCAAGTGCACTCTGGTTGAAGTATGTTTTCCCAGGTTCATAATCCATGTTAAGACAGCATTTATCTGGTTCTAAAGCAGATTGTATTGAATTAAGGTAAAAAAGATCAGGGCCTGGAGCAGAACTTACCTTTTTAGCTGAAGCTTGAGATGTTACAAACTTTGAAATACCTTTACTTCCAGCTTCAGTTCTGTATATGGTCACATTTCTCTTTGTCCTCCTACTCCTCTTCTTCAATTTCCGCCAGAAGAAAAAGAGACCAATTGCACCTAAGACAAAGACAACTCCAGCAGATGAAAGAACTGCTGTTAAAACTCTTCTAGCTTTTGCATCGTTGTGTTTCTGCTGTATCCTGTGAGGAACTGCAACTGGATGGTGTTGGTGAAGTGGCGGATGAGCACGGTGGTGATTACGCGCCAGCAGAGACAGAGCAGGTGCAGGAGAAGGTGAGGGTGAGATATATGGATAATAATGACCATTTCTTGATCTTCTACTGCTTGAGCTCTTTAGGCCAAGCAAAACTCTGATTTTTTCCACAATGGAGTTGAGGACTTGGTTTTGGTGCACATTCTCCTCTCCTCCAGTAAAACCAGTGTAGTAAACTTCTCTGTTGGTGAAGTAAGCATCTGCATTGAATGAGGACTTGCCAATCAAAATGTGGGTGAAGTAGAAAGATATGAGGCAGAATATAATGAGGGAAATTAGTGAGAGAACATGAGAACCATGACCCATGTTCATCATCAATCAAGAAAACATGGAAATGTGTTGGTGCTTTTGACTGTTTTGGGCTATAAATCTAGGCAAGATATGGAGTAAGATGTGTGTTTTGGTTTGGATGGTGAAGAATTTGGAGAGAAGATGCAAAATGCAGAAATGTCTTTAATGCTACTCCAAGGAACCCCTGAGGCAGTTGTGGTTACTGGTCCTTTTGTTTCTTCACCACTTCTCTCTTGCATTAAAACTCTGCTCAGTATGCTGCTAATACTATTTAGTACTAGCTCCCATCTCACCTTCCTGTTTGTTTGTACATTTCCCAATGGGCCATGGAGTGTTTTATTATCACTTCTTCTTGATTCCTTCTCCAAAGCATGCTTTTACATTTTACTCCAAGATGTAAAAAAGAAAGAGTTTCTTGAATCATGATATACTACTAAGTACCAAGTACTAGTAAGTACTAACTTTTTGTCTCTAGTGATTAATAAGTGAAAAGGGACTCTTTTAGAAAGGGAAATTAGATTCATGGGAGTTGCATTTGAGGAGTTATTATGAGGCTAAAAGTGAGAGGATTTTGAGTCTAAAAGTTGGTTTAAGTGGGTCCTAATCTGTTGAGATTGTCTTGCAAATTTGGCTATAGTGATGGTGTAGTCTCTCCAACCCAATAAAGAATTGGTTAAGTGAGAAAATGACAGGGTATGGTATGGTAAGTACTAGTATATTGTATATTGTTGCTCGTGATCTTCCCACTATGACTATGGGATTAGTATACTTTTGAGGTGGATTTATGTGGTAAAGATTCTGCGAGTCTGTTTCAGGTAAGCTTAATTTATTAGGAGGATACTGAAGGTTTAATGATATTATGTTGGTAATGTTTGTTTTGTTTTGTGTTTGACAAGTTGGTAGAGCATTGATTGGTACAAATGTACAATGTTAAATTGGAATTCATGATCTTTGTCTGTTGGCTAACTACATGAGAGAGGAGTAGTAGTGAGTCAACCAAACCGACAGTGGCACTGTGGCATAGTCTTGTGATATCCCTTTCTTTGGTAATTCACTAATTTGTGGTACCCGTTTACCGACTGTGTTAAATTCCGAGTTATCATTGAACCGAATAGTAGGAGTATGTGATTATTAATATAGTTTTGATTTTTTATATTTCATAGTATAATATTCTATCAGTCTGAATCTCAATTTTTTTTTTGTTTTTGTTTCATGAATCTCAACTTTTACATACTTTATTCAATATATACTTTGATTACTTAGTCTTATAAAAGTCCTATACTATTAGGAAAGTCCAAAAAATCGTTGATTTCTACGAAATTATACAGTTTTTCGTTGGCGTTTTAATTTCGCAGGTCAATTTTGCGGGTCAAAAACCGTTTTGGATCGTACCATTTTATTTTTGGATCTAGTATAAATGTCGATTTTCAGTTTTTTTTTTTCATTTTTATCTCATTTGCCGTTCTTTAAAGCGGTTTCTTCTAGATCTCTCTCCAAATTTCTCCCCAAACCCTAAACCCAATCGAATTGATTCACAATTCGTGATGGAAGCATTGAAGCGATTGGCAAAGAGCTTGCAATGGGCTCGGATCGAGATCGTATTAAAGATCTTTGAAAGCTTGTTCATCCAGATCCAGATCCGATCTCATTGTTTCTGGAGTGATTTTCTCTCTACTTTTGGCGATTCATTGTGCGATCATCAGGTAATGGCTGTTTTGAAACTTGATTTTAGTGTTTTTGAGTTCGATTTTGCGTTTTGTTGATTCGTTGTTGCTCGATTTTTGCGTTTTGCTCGTTGTTGCTTTCGTTGTTGCTCGATTTTGCATTTTGCTCGTTGTTGTTGTTCGATTTTCGTTGTTGTTGCTCGATTTTCGATTTTCAGTTTCATCTCTTCAGTTTCATCGCGATTGTTGTTGTTCGATTTTCGTTGTTGTTGCTCGATTTTCAGTTTCATCTCTTCAGTTTCATCAGTTTCATGTTGTCTGTCTAGTTGTTCCATTATATTGTCTAGTTTTTACATCATATTGTCTAGTTTATGCGAGGAGTTCTCTAGTTTTTACATTTTCACCAACTATCAAATTTACTAACTGATCTCAACATATTTGTCTAGTTTTTAGAGGATATTGTCTAGTTTTTATGAAATATTGTCTAGTTTTATTATCAAACATGAACATAATTGTCTATATTGTCTAGTTTTTACACTATATTGTTTAATTTATGAAAGGAATTATCTAGTTTTTACATTTTCACCAACTATCAAATTTACTAACTGATCTCAACATATTTGTCTAGTTTTTAGAGGATATTGTCTAGTTTTTATGAAATATTGTCTAGTTTTATCATCAAACATGAACATAATTATCTATATTGTCTAGTTTTTACACTATATTATTTAATTTATGAAAGGAATTATCTAGTTTTTACATTTTCACCAACTATCAAATTTACTAAGCAGTCTCAACATATTTGTCTAGTTTTTAGAGGATATTGTCTAGTTTTTCTGAAATATTGTCTAGTTTTATTATCAAACATGAACATAATTGTCTATATTGTCTAGTTTTTACACTATATTGTTTAGTTTATGAAAGGAATTATCTAGTTTTTACATTTTCACCAACTATCAAATTTACTAATTGATCTCAACATATTTGTCTAGTTTTTAGAGGATATTGTCTAGTTTTTACGAAATATTGTCTAGTTTTATTATCAAATATGAACATAATTGTCTATATTGTCTAGTTTTAACATTATATTGTTTAGTTTTTACATTATATTGTCTAGTTTATGCGAGAAATTTTCTAGTTTTTACATTATATCTAGGAATTCTCTAGTTTTTACATTTTCAACTTCATCTTCAAATCAAATTTACTAACCGAGCTCAACATATTTGTCTAGTTTTTACGAGATATTGTCTAGTTTTTAGTGTATATTGTCTAGTTTTATGATCAAATATGAACATAATTGTCTATATTTAGTTTTTGCACTATACTGTTTAGTTTAAGAGATGAATTCTCTAGTCTTTACATTATATTGTCTAGTTTATGAGAGGAATTTTCTAGTTTTTGTATAAATGTTCAATGGTTTTTTTTTTTGTATAAATTGTGAAGCTTGATTGGACTTGGTAAATTTAGAACTTTTGACTGTGGTGTTTTTCTGATGAAGCATATGGAGCTGTTCCAAGGAACTCCTTTTCCTTGATATAAAAGACCTTATGCTGCTGATGATTTTGAAGAGGGCGTATTGGATGATTTGAAGAAGAATGCTCTGAAGAAACTAAAGCAATCGAAGAAAAATTAGTGTTTTTGAATTGATGATGATATTGTCTAATTTTGTAACTGAATTGTCTAGTTTTGTAAATGAATTGTCTAGTTTTATTACGTATCCAGAAATTTACTCAGTGATCTAGTTTTTACATTATATTGTCTAGTTTTTACATTATACTTGACCCGTTTTTAATGAATCCGGGT
Source organism: Plantago major (assembly GCA_026545765.1). Taxonomy (NCBI): domain Eukaryota; kingdom Viridiplantae; phylum Streptophyta; class Magnoliopsida; order Lamiales; family Plantaginaceae; genus Plantago; species Plantago major. The sequence goes on from JAIFAC010000350.1 coordinate 46,941, forward strand.
CAAAAGATCCGCGAAAAACTATAAAAAAACCAAGTCGAGAAAAAAGGTATAATTTTCTAGTTTTAACATTTGAAAGAGACTTTCGGGACTTTCCTATATATAGGGGTCTTTCGCAAGACGGACTCTACTTTGATCCCCGCTCCATACTTTTATGGAATTTACTTGGCTTTTATAAATCGTTATAATTATGTACTCCTAATTCAGTTTTAAAATCCATATATGGATCTATGAGAATTCGAGTATGGAACACAGGGGAGTATGTTTGATAATGTTTTTTTTTTTTTAATATCAGGTGGAATAAGCTGTTCACTTGGTTTTTGATTGTTAAATTGATATGACTAAGGAGATTCTCTCCATTGAAAGCTCATTCGATTCGATTCAATTCTACTTGGTTATATTTTATCTTCTGATTGATTCGATTCGATTGAAGAGAACAAAGCCTAACTATAGTTTGTTGAATCATATAGTTTAAAAATAAAAAGGTCTATATATAGAAAAACAAAGTGTATATGTAGTGAAAAATTAAAGGGTGATCTTAAATTTCTTATAAAGTCACATCTTTGTTGGATTGGTGGAGGTATGGTTATGGAGTAATATGACTGTCTTGGTGAAGAGTTGAATGTAACAGATACATCATACACTCATTGATGGATGTGTATGTATTGGTTTTGTGCCCTATATGCAAACAAAACGATTCTTTCTAAATGAAAATTCTTGTATTTCTTCAAAAAAAACAGTTTTTATTACTTTATACACAGTCCATTCAATACAATTTTCAATTTTAGATGTACAATAGGACATGAATAAAAAATGTATTGATTGATGATGAAAGAATAAGATTTGACATCTTGGATTAGTCATGCGGCGCCAAATATATATCTCTATATTCTCACGGCTTATATGTAGCACATCTGTCAAGAAGGTATGGTCCATAAGCACACTTGGGTTCCAAATGCCTCTGCATGTTTTAATCGGCGCCCATTGCTATTTGCTCAATACCTGTAAAGATATTCGGTTAAATTTTATGATCTTTCGATACGAGCATCATGGAAGCCGAATGAAATTAATTTAAATTTATTTGTAGTAGTAAAAACAACTTAGCAGAACTGAACTAAATGAATCTGAACTGAAATTAATGGATTTTCAGATGAAGAGAACATATTCTTATTCATGATTACTAGTATTAATTTTAATCCAAATACGTGTCGTGCTTGAATTATTCTACTTATATCTACTATTAGTGCAGTATTTATCAGATTTCAACATACGATTACCTAATAAATTATTTATCATTTTAATTGTGTGACCACAAGGTAGAGTCAAATGTATACCCACCTTACCTTTCTGATTTTAGGGGTGCTACCGGTAGCATGTAGATCACACTCTGAGACCACTGCTACAGTAAAAAGGATATTAACATATAGACGCCATGTAAATATTGAAGTAGCAGCTAGCATGGTATTGGACTTGTTTGGATATTATCAAGTTGGAAGCATATCTTCAAGTGTCCAATGCATCATTCTCTTTTCTCCTAACATATGTCATTCTTCATCGAAACTATGTTTGTGTGTATTCTAGCATTTTCCTTTTTAAACGTCGATACCAATTTTTTTAACATCCGAACATGGTTACACATACTATAAAATTGCTCCAACCATATATATTACAAAATCTTTTCGTCTCAACGCCAATAAAATAAAATTCAAGAAACACTCTTCCAAACCTTCATATGAAGATAGAAATAGTCACTCACGTCTAATCATTCATTTTGTTTAACCAGTAGTGAGAATTAACTCATAATAAAGTCCGAGAACAACCCACATCTTAAATAATCTTATAAAATCATGAGCTTACATTTTGAATTTTAATTGTCATGAAGCTTACATACATTCTGAAAAAGGAAAATTACACATTTCAATGAATAAAAAACAATCTCATTTCGTTTAAATTCTGGCACTATAAAAATACACTTTTCACATTTTCTATATTCTATTATTCTTTAGCTTTTCGTAAAAGCGTCTTAGCAATGTATGAAGTTATAGGACGGAGAACATAAAAAGTGGTGATTGATACTAATTTATAACATAAATGGTCCAAAATCACGTTTTAAGGTCCAACACACACAACTACCTAATACATTAAACTCCAAATTTCTCAAATTACAAAGTTTCAGAATGAAACTTTTATAAATGAAAATAAATTTTAGAGCATTTTAAATAGTTTACAATTCCATGTTGATTTCTCACGGTAACTAATCATGCGAGATGCTGCAATATATTTATTTTATTCGATTTTGTCAGGAATTTTGGAAAAATGGATTAAATTCACTTCCATTTCTAGTTAGTGGTGGACGTAGGAGTAAGGCATAGTTGGGAAGTTCGCCTACGTCCTCAAAATTTGAAAATTTTCTTTTATACATATAATATTTTTGACAGATTAAGAGTTTGCCTCTCATAAACTTAGAATAATCTCATATATATAATTTGACTCTCGAACTCTAAATTTTGGATCCGCCCTGACAATCATGGTGTAAATTCACATGACATGGATATGAAAATTTACAAACTTGGCTAATCTCTAGTAAATAACTATTTAGGGGAGCCAAATCACTTCGTACTTGAAAATGGTCAGAAAAAGTATTGTAACATGTTCTGGTCTTTTGATTCATGACTTGTAGGGGTCTGTAAATGAGAAATATTGCCGACCCCAAGCCCAGTAGGCCAGTGCAACAAGACCAGATCCAATAATATTAGCAGTAAACAAGTGAAATCAATGTCTGGCGTGGTAGTGGAGTTTAGGTCTTGGCGAAGGAATGGCGGTATGCGAGTTCGGCGTTATAAAAAAATAATAAATAAAAAAAACCCCAAGTGTTTGTTTAAGACGTGGCTTATTAAAGATCGGATTCCTTGAATAATAGTAGTGAGAGTTAATTGGTATTGAATGAGTGTCAATTCCGAATTGTTTCCAAGGGAGCGTAAAATAGGAGATTCATATAAGAGCGTTTTAGAGTGACAGAGTGTCTCAAGAACAAGAACTTCGAGATATGGCCCGCACCCGTGGATCATCACCAAAAGGTCAAACCAACCTAGATGGACTATGGCACAAGTAGTCCTACGAGGACACCGCATTGGATGGAAAAAGGATGACCTAGCCTTTGAGGCTCAGACATCGCAGATGGACGTAAGGCCTTAGCTACCATCACCTTGAGAGGATAAGTCGACAAGTTTCCTGCCACCATATAATCTTGTCACCTTACAATTCCTATAAATACCTCAATCCGAATAATTTATGAGATACACATTCAATACCCAACAACTTATATACGAACTCTTCCGATACACCTCTAGCGACAACTCCGTCGATTCATAATCCAACTTGTTCAAGACAAACCGATTAAATGATCTTATCCCCTACCCTCTCCATTCTTGCAAGTACTTCAGTCAAAGGCCCTCGATCAGAGCTTTAAGGCGGAAGACTTTGTGACTTGGTGAAATTTGCATCGTTAATTTAACTGATAAATAGAGTTTTAAAATAAAATATTATGTGTCTGATCGTCTTATTAAACAAAATGCAAAAACATAAAGTGGAATGAAAGCGTGGTGTGGTATAAAGCTGTTTTGTTTGAACTCCATGATGTCTGAGATAATTGTTGGCTCGGTTCTTGTGCAAATTGGTGTGCATATCTTTGTTGACCCAATGAGATGGAGACACATGGCCACGACTTAAGCCAACAACAAAAATCCCAAATCTTTTCTCTCGGCTGACAAAATGGCTTGGCTTACAACTTATGATTAATGTTAATTAATTACTCCTAATTAGGCAAAGAAAAAAGAAAACTTGCAGACTTCTGAGTAGCGGCACTTCTTCTCCAACTCCGTCATCCTCCGCTTGGCGCGAAGTTACTCAATCACCATCCTCCTTTGAAGTCACAGCGTCCCTTAATCCTCTCGAATTTTAGAATAAATAGTGGTGATGCTCCCACTATTTCACTCTTTCTTGACGAATCCTACACAAAAACTTCTGGAGATGGATTATCGAGAATCTTACTTTAATCGCCGTAATGAAGCACTTTCACTTCTAAAATGGAAAGGGATTTTGGATGGATGGAGGAATTGGAACTCTAAAATTCGAGAGGATTAAGGGGACGCGTGTGACTTCGGTGGAGGATGGTGATTGGAGTAACTTCGGCGCGGCGGGAGGATGACGGAGTTGGAGAAGAAGTGCCGCTACTCAGAAGTCTGCAAGTTTTTTTTTCTCTGACTAATTAGGAGTAATTAATTAACATTAATCATAAGTTGTAAGCCAAGCCATTTTGTCAGCCGAGAGAAAAGATTTGGGATTTTTGTTGTTGGCTTAAGTCGTGGCCATGTGTCTCCATCTCATTGGGTCAAACAGTATTATGCACACCAATTTGCACAGTAAATTCGGAGCCATAATTGTTCGCTCAATAAGACACGAAATTAGCATATATGGCACTAGTCATACATTCAGGAGGACACCGTCTTAATTGTTATATATATCCTGTCTAAATGATAATTTTCTAATTTTCTTTGTATTTCAGAACAAACCGAACAAATCGTTAGATAGACTGGTCAAACTCCAAAACACATAGAGCATTTTAGATCGCGCTTTAAAAATTTGGGTACAGGCGCTTTAGAGTCTTCTTCCTCACAGAGTCACAGCTGAAAGCCTAAAACCAAGAACTCAAACGAGTTGAAAGAAACTGAAACCGGGAATTCATCAAGTCTCAAACAATTCAAGAATCATCATCTTCAATGCTACTGAACCTCCCAATCCCACCAACAGAACCGGGAATCTGAGTAGATCACTTCTCACCCCATCTGAGATATGATCAAAATCCCACAGAGGCATTTCATCAAACATGTTCTGTGCAAACCAAATTTCTTCATTTCCCTCTTCTCTTCTCAACCTCCACCTTCCAGACCAACAACCCCAAACCCAGATAAGTTCCATACTTCACTCTTCTGCACCCTCATCCATCTATTTCTCCGGTGCCGCCGTCTCACAAAGGCCATTTCAGCTTTCTCCGCCATGAGGGACCACAACTTTGTTCCTGAGCTCAGGTCTTGGAATAGCCTCCTGCACCATTTCAACTCCACCGGGTTAACCGGACAGGTAATGCTTGTTTATCAGCAAATGCTCTGTTGTGGTGTGATGCCTAATGTAGCTACCAAGAATATAGTCATTCATTCCCTTTGTAAAGATGGTGAATTGGATAATGCAGTTGGTTTGTTGAGGGATTGTATATGTGAGAGTAATGTGGTCAGTTACAATACTGTAATTTGGGGTTTTTGTAAGCATGGTTTTTTAGACATGGCGCTTGGGTTGGTGTCTGAGATGATTAAGAGGGGTGTGGAATTTGACAGCTATGTTTGTAATGTTTTAGTCAATGGGTTTTGTGAGAAGGGCATGTTGAGAGATGCTGAATTGGTCGTGGACGTGTTGTGTAGTGACGTGATTAGGAATGGAAAGGTTCGTATGGATGTTGTTACTTATAACACTTTGATCAATGGGTACTGCAAGATTGGTAATGTTAGTGGTGGTATTGAGTTGGTTGAGAGTATGAAGTGTGCTGGTGTTTTGCCTGATGTTGTTACTTATAACACATTGATCAATGGGTTATGTGAAATGGGGGATTTTGATAGTGTCAAGATGGTCATGGATGAAATGTTAGAGCATAATGCTTCTGGGGTAGATGAGGGGACAGAGTACAAAACTGGGGAAGCACTCCGTGTGTACAGAGAAATGGTTGCGAAGGGAGTTAACCCTGATGTAGTTACATATACTACTGTTATTAATGGACTTCTTAAAAGTGGGAGTTTAGCTGAGGCCACTTTACTTGGAAGGGAGTCTGATGTGAGGGCCAAGAGTTACAGAATTGAGCAAGCCATGGGTATTTTCAGTGAAATGATTGCAAAAGGGATTGATCCTGATGTAGTTACTTATAGTTCTATCATATATGGACTTCTTGAAAGTGGGAAGTTAGCTGATGCCAAATCGCTATTTCACGAGATGGCAAGGATAGGTGTGGACCCTAACCATGTCACGTACTCAATTTTCATTGATTTTTTCTTAAAAAACAAGAATGAGATGGCAGCACTTAACTTACAAGGTCAAATGGTAGTCCATGGTCTCGTATTTGACCAGGTGGTATTCACTACGTTGATTGATGGGCTCTTCAAGCTTGGGCATGCCAAAGAAGCCGAACATATGTTCCAAAATCTTATGGACTCAAATGTCCAGCCAAGTCAAGTTACCTATTCTGCATTGATTGATGGTCGTTGTAAAATAGGTGACTTGAAGGGCGCAGAATCTTTGCTACAGAAAATGGATGAGAGAAACACTCCACCAAATGTCATAACTTATTCGTCCTTAATTAATGGTTATGTGAAATGTGGAATGCTTGAAGCCGCTATTGATGTAATGTTTGATATGGTTAGGAGAAATGTTATGCCAAATGCTTTTACTTACAGTTCTCTAATAGATGGCTGTTTTAAATCTGGTAAAAAGGAAGTTGCTGATAGTCTACGTGAGGACATGAAAGCAAGAGGGGTCAATGAGGATGTTTTTGTACTTGATGCATCACTGAATAATTTGAAAAAGGAGGGAAAGATCAATGAAGCAGTGGCGTTGTTTGAAGATTCGGTTTCGAGGGGAGTGTTACCAGACCTTGTTAACTATACATCCCTGATGGATGGGCTGTTTAAAGCAGGAAAAGAATCCTCCGCCCTTAAATTGGTGCAAGAGATTACTGAAAGAAGTGCGGGATTTGATACTATTGCCTATAATGTCTTGCTCAATGGATTGCTTAAAAGTGGCCAGTATGATATACAGTCTGTTTACAATGAAATGAAGCGGCTTGGCTTGCATCCAGACCATGCCACATTTAACACTTTGATTAGCGCGTACTGCAAGGAAGGTAAAATTGAAAAAGCCCTTCAGATCTGGGCTGAAATGAAAAGTAATGCATTAAGGCCTAATGAAATAACTTGTCATGTTTTATTGAAGGGGTTCTGTGAATCTGGTCAAATTATTAAGGGAATGGATTTGCTGAGGGAGTTCTCTAGTACTGGGTTTCGTCCTACAGAAGCTACTCACAGACTAATGCTCACCGCTGCTTCAGAAGCTAAAAAGGCCGATGCTATCTATAAAATGCACAAGGAGCTTGTGTCGATGGGGCTTGATGTGAATCTCAGAATTTATAACAATCTTATAACTACTTTTTGTGGGCTAAAGATGACTAGAAAGGCAGCATCTGTGTTAGAGGAAATGAAAGAAGCTGGTTTTGCTGCAGATACTATCACGTACAACGCCCTCATACAAGGGCACTGCAAAAACTTGCATTTCGAGCGGGCTCTTACACTGTACTCTCAGATGACAGCCGAAGGTGTTTCTCCTAACATTACTACGTTTAACATTCTTGTGGGTGGATATGCTGCAGCTGGATTGCTGGAGAAATTGAATGGCCTCCTTTCTGAAATGAAAGAAAAAGGTTTTGTTCCAAATGCTACCACATATGATATATTGGTTTCTGGTCAGGGGAGGATTGGAAACAAGAAGGAATCTATTAGACTTTACTGTGAAATGATAACCAAAGGCTTTGTTCCAAGAACTAGCACATATAACCTACTTATCCGTGATTTTGCGAAGACGGGAAAAATGAAACAGGCAATGGAGCTTTTGAACGAAATGCAAGCTAGAGGGGTGCTCCCTAGTTCCGGAACATACGACATACTAATAACTGGATGGTGCAAATTGTCATTTCAGGAGAAATCCATGAAGAGATCATATCAAGCAGAGGCAATAAGATTGTTTAGAGAGATGAGCGATAAAGGCTTTAACCCAACTGAAACTACAATATACTATCTGAGTCCCATCCTTGCGAAACCAGGAAAAGTGGGTGATGCTCAGATGCTTTTGGCTAACTTGTATAGGACTAAGAAAAAATAACAGGTGATTGAATCTGATTGAGAAGAACAGAATTCTAGTTGAGAGCAAAGAGAGAGAATGTTATGAGCATGTGAAGTAGCTGATCAATGATGGCAAACTTCTTGAATGGAAGTAAGTCTGTTTATGATTTATTAATGTCATGTCTGCTTCTTACGACTTGGTGTGAAAGTTTTATTTTCGTATTTTAAAGTTGAAAGTTCTTGAACTGACAGTGAACTTGAGAAAAATGAGAAGCAGAGGCACGATTGGACATAGGAAGTTACAGATGTAGTGTGCCAAAGGATCATGCCGGTAACTGCCATTTGATGGCTTGATTATTTAAAATCTGAGCTTAATAAATAATAATAAAAACTCATTGTAGTTAGTAACTGCATTTACTAATTGATGTGGTATACAATCTTACAGGGCCTGGTCGTGATGCTTCTTAACTTGGGATTGACTGCTAGGTGTATACAAGGATGCGTTGCAGTGCCCACATGTTACACTGTGGTGAAGTTCTTTTCAGTTTAATTAATTATTTGTATGGAGAGAATAACTTGAACTGAAACATGAATCTAACGACCTTGTTTTTTTTCCCTTTATTTTCCCCTACAATTCTATTTAAACTAATTGCAACACCAAAGTTGGAGCCAAATCATTATCTGAAGTGTTCACAATAATCCTCACACCTAAGCAGTCTTTATTTTATAAATGAGGCAATTTAATTAGTTTGGATATACTTCGTAACATGTTTACTAATTATCATTTCTTGTGTCGTAGGAAAGATGCAGTACAGCTCCAAGTGATAGTGGTGGAGAAATTTACTGCGCTCCACGCTAGTCTTTTCACAAGGCAAGTTGTGATTTCATCAGAGACAAATCAGTTCTAGATTGTGTCATCTGATACTTTGTTTGTTGCAGAGTTCTGAAAAGTGGAGATCTTTTCTTTCTTCTTTTGGTGAAAAGGCTCAAAAGACTCGATTATCAACAGTGGCTTGTTTGTGGAGAAGTGCGAGGGAAATACAATGGGGAATTAGATTATAGGTAGCTGTATCAAGATCGTAGTTAGGATAAAAGTTTTATGACGTATCAACCTGCATACATGGGGTTTGAACTTTGAAGGTTGCTTTGCAGCACTATGCCATTTGGTAGAGATATGTGAATAATTAAAGTAGGGGCTGTGAGGAAGAAATTTATCAATGGACGGGCTATCCTATATGACTAAATATAAGAGTTACAGCTAAGAAATAGCAGAGTCAATGAGGAACAAAAGAAGAATGGTGTCAGTGACAATGTTCTAAATCGTAATGTGTGGTAGATCTGGATACTTCAAAAGACCGAGATCTTTTGTTGAAAATGGCCATTACACCAGGTAAAAGCTTACTTGAATTTTTAGATTGTCATTAAGTTTCTATTGTGATGATTTCTGCTTTAGTCATTTGTTTAAATTCAGATTGTGTAAATGGCTGTGAAACTCCGCTCTTCTGTTAGCATGTTGCCTTTTTACTGGCTTGGGTATACTGAATGTGAAGTCTGAAACCTCTGTAGGATAATTTATCCATTATGCATAATGTCTTTGTTCCCACAGCTATAAACCCCCATTTATGCTCATGTGGCTGAAACCATGTACAGTGAAATGAATTTTTAACTCTGTATGGGTTCAACATCCTCTCTGCTAATCTAAACCTGTTCTTGCTTGAGGTTGCGAATTTGTTCAACATTTAAGATATTTGGTGCATTGCTTGAACTTTAGAGGCCTTTCATTTGGGGTTGAATATTTCGCTGTTTGTTACAATAAAGCCATAACGTAAATAGAAAAGGAAGCATCAATTTTGACTTTTGAGGCCAAATATGCTGAATACCAGCTAACTTCTCCTGTCTTAATCAATCGAGTCTTAATTTTCCGTCTTGTATCTTCAACTTTGCAGGATTGAATCAAGAAGCCACAAGTAGCTAACAGAAGCTTAAAACTTTTGCCTCCTATGGGTTGCAGAGATTGGTGAGTGAGTGAGTGATGTTGCTGTTTGCTGGTGGTGGGATGTCCAATCCAATCCGTCTGGAGAACTTCTGCGTAATTGTAGGTGAAAACTTTAAATAAATAAATGATAGTAAAACATTAAAATTGGTCAAAATGTGTAATTTATGTGTAAGGTAATTATGGTAAAATATACTCCTATCCTAATAGACACATCATTTATATCATTCATCATAGGTTAGTCATTCATAGAACAAACATCATGACACTATGAGTTATGAACTTATTCATTATTGTCTCATTTATTAATAAATTTTTAAATTAAAAAATTGAGATATTTGTTTTAAATAATTAGAGTAAAAAAAAATGAGCATGCTGTCCCGGGTTGGCAGCCTATACAGAATTTCAACTCCGTCCCATTTTTCAACCTGGACCGTTCCTCAGTTTATGTAACTATGTGATGGGTGTGTAGCTTCATTTGTTAGTATTGTATGGAGTTTTGTGGGATGCAGGGCTGGTCCGAAAAAATTGAGACCCATGCGAAAATTTTTAAATGGCCCCAAATAACAGTATATATGGAAAAACATAAAAGTTTTCATATATAATAATAAAATTAATTTCCTAATAAACTCGCATACGAAATATATCACTTTAAAAATGTAACACTTAAAATTATTTTGAAGCAAAATTATAGATTAAATTCTTTATCACATCATTTATTTTCATACTTTTAATACCCTATTAGTATCAGGATATAAAAATTGGAGCATAAAATTTTTTAGGATCATGCTTGGATGAAACGTTCGCGTGAAACCGGTAAATAGGTGAATAATAATGAATAAATAAAATTATACGATACAAATGATACATAAGTCAACAAATGTGTATGTAGTTCTATATAGCCTTTTCCCACCTACTCAAAAGGAAAGTGTACGTTTCTTCTTTTCATATGGCGTTTTCCAATTTGTTTTTCGTAAAATATCCAGAAGTGTCGTGAAAAGGCTTTTGCTACACGTTTACATCAATGTTATCAGGACATAAGAATGCATATGTTATTTAATTGAAGTATTTAAGTAAATAAATTGATGTATGATATTATCAGTAGGCATTAGCCCTAACGATAGCCTATATATTACGTAACCCGATTCCTCACATTCACATATTAATTGACTAATCTTCTGTGGGAGTTGGGACAATTCGGAGGAGGACTTTTCGGAAATCTGCAGCAAAAGCTAGACCACTTTGCCTAATCAGGTTGCATTGCGTCTCAAAGCTATCTCATGCGATAATGTGATCCTTTCTAGAGTACTCGCGAATGCAATTTCCGTATTTCGGTCTATCTTGACTTTGTAAGATTGAATGAAAAAAAATTTAAAATGAATAAGCAATCTGAAAAAGGCGACATCTATAATTGGCTGCAAAATAATCTTAATATGAAGAAAATCTTATTACTAAGAAAATTAAAGTTCAAAAAATACAAAGTAAAAATAATCATAGTTTAAATAATAACATGGCGATGAGTAAGGTAATGCTGAGAACTTGAATTTGATAAAGTGATTTTTAGTGAAATATTCTAGTGATATTTCTAAATAGCATATAAGAATACTACTATAAAATTTGGTGCCTCTAAATTTTCGGAGCCCTGTGCGGGCGGGCTTACCGCTCATGGCCTTAGCCACCCCTGGTACTCCCTATGCTTTAATTGCAAATTTATCCTACTATTCCGTAGGATGATATATTTTTCTATCATATCCAGCCTGATGGAGTGTCTCACAATGATTTAATGCATTGTATCATAATTATACCACATACTTTAAATGTTGCAATACACCATGCATTAAGTATCATGCATAATGCTTGTAGTACATGCATACACTACATGCATGTAGTATAGATTAAACCGATCTTAAATCATAATAGTCATGTATCCATTAGCAAGGTTCAAATTTGAATGCACTGTAAGGCTTAAAGCAATGGATCAAGTATGCAGAAGAAAAGATTGAGGAAGCAGCAGAACAAAGAAGAAAAGAAGAAGCACATTTCAGCATTTGAAGGAAAAGCGTGTTTCTCATATTACGTTTTGTCTGTTGAACTAAATAATGTCGACTTGTACTAGAAGCTATGAGAGTTGTACTTAGTTAGTTAGATTGGTTATTTAAGCTGAAGAACAGCTGAAACAGAGATTTATTCATTCATTCCTGTAACTATTCATTTTTTATCAATATAATTTGGTTTTCAGTTCTTGATGATTTTCATATCATCTCACATGGTATCATCGTGGTGAAATTCGATCAATTGTGACCATTTTGCTTCCGCATTTCTTCTCTGATTGTTGTTATCGATTCTTATCGACTGTTTGTTTGTTGGTTTCTCTCTGAGATAACCGTTTTCTTTGATTGATCAACAATGGCTGATCGTGTTGATTATGGTGATTCTGGTGTTCGGTGGCGGTATGGTACATTGGTATTCTTTGCAGAGTTATCGATCCTTGATAATCCACAATCTCGTATTTCATCCATCGAATGAAAGTCTTGTGGCAATCGTGTGATAGCTGAAACTTTTGATGGAACCAATTATACAACTTGGGCGAAATCTGTGCACATGTCCTTAAAGGTGAAAGGTAAATTTGGCTTTCTTGATGGTTCGATTCCTACTCCACCACCTGAGAATTTACTTTTGTTTGAGGCTTGGGAAAAGGTTAATGCGTTGAATTTATCTTGGTTGACATATTCATGTACTCAACAAATTAGAAATTCTTTGGTTTATGTTACCACTGCAAGAGGTTTGTGGGATGAGTTTCGAATGCGTTATTTGAAGAGTGATGGGCCAAGAGTGTTTTCATTGAAAAAGACAATCAGTTCTATCAAGCGAGGAACTCGATACATTCTTGATTACTATACGATTTACTACTCTTTGTGATGAGTATTACAACTATAGGGCATTACCTAGGCTGTAAGTGTGGTAAATGCTCTTGTGATTGACTTCGAAATTGAGTGTGACAATGCAGAAGGATTCAATACTGGCTTTTTTGGTGGGATTGAATGATTCTTTTAGTACTATTCGAAGTCAGATCTTGTTAATGTCACCTATACCAACTCTGTCCAAGATTTATTCTATTCTGCAACAAGAAGAAGGTCAAAGAGGTCTTCAATTGTCTCCGATGGACTCAATGGCTATGATGGTCAATCAACAAGATGATAACATCAATGTTAACTTTCGCAATGGTGGCTAATCTGACTCATTATAGAAGAACAAGCGTCACGTGCTTAAGTGTAAACATTGTGGCTTTCAGGGTCATACTATTGACAGATGTTATCAGTTGATAGGATATCCTCCTAATTGGAAGGGTCCTAAAGTGTATAGATCTGCTGGCCAACAATATGCATCTCAAGGAAATGGAACTACAGTTGTGGCTCACAGGAACAATTCTAGAGCTCATGCCAATGCAACTTTAACTAATACTGGTTCTGAGATTGAATCTCATACTGATTCTGTTAATTTCTTTGATCATGATATGTTTGCTCAGTATGTAGAGTTTGTCAAAGCTCATAAGAAAGGTGAAGCATCTACATCTGTTGGTGTGGCTGTTGTGGCACAAGTTGTAGCTTCTCCTACAATGGATTCAGGTATCCAGGGGACATGTTTTGCTTTATCTTCTAAAACTATGCAAAATGTTTGGATATTGGATACAGGTGCTTCTGATCACATGTTATGTACATCTGACTCTTATTCTTTTCCACCTAATTTAACTTCTAAATCTATACAATTACCAACTGGAAATGTTACTCATTAATAATCTTGTGAAATTAACTTCTAATATTGTTCTTAAAGATGCTCTATATGTGCCCATGTTCGTTTAATTTGGTTTCTATTAATGACTATGTATTGAAAACAATTTGGGTGCTATTTTGATGCGAGATGAATGTGTTTTTTGCGGGACAAGTTGTCCAACAAAATGATTAGTTATCTTTGGGCATATAAGATGGACTTTATCATTTACATATCTGACAAAATTTCCTTGAATATATTTTCTCATGTTGCATCTGTAGCAAAGTTGATAGCATTTACATACATCCTTACATTTTGTGGCATTTGAGATTAGGACATTATCCATTGACTAAAATTCATTGTATTGAGCATTTGAACCTTTCTCCTTGTAATTCAGCTCTTCCTTGTGATGTTTGTCAGTATGCCAAGCAAAAGAAGCTTGTTTTCATTCAAGTGTATGTCATTTCTCGGGCTCCTTTTGATCTTATACATGTTGATATATAGGGACCTTTTCAATGGAATCTTATAGTGGAGCAAGATATTTTCTTATAATTGTTGATGATTATTCTCGTTGCACCTGAATTTTCTTTATGCGTTACAAATCTGAGACAAGAACACATTTGCAGAATTTTTATCAACTTATTCTTACTCAGTTTAAAACTAAGATTAAAACAATTAGATTACGACAATGGTGAGTTTTCTTTGAGGATTTTATGATGCTAATGGAATAATACATCGGTGTTCTTGTATTGATACTCCTGACAAAATATGGGCCGAGTAGAGCATAAACATCAACACTTGTTACAAGTAGCTCATTCTTTATTGTTTGATCTCATCTTCCTATGAAGTTTTGGGTGAGGCTATTAATCTGTTGTTTATATTATCAATCGTGTTCCTACAAGCCTTAACATAACGTAGTCCTTATGCCATGCTTTACAATAAATCTCCAGTTACTCTCATGAGAATTTTTCGGTTGTTTATGTTATGCCTCTACACGGGTTGCTTGAGAACTAAGTTTGATAAAAGAGCAAATAAATGTGTGTTTTTAAGCTATCCTATTGGTATGAAAAGGGTATAAGTTCTTTGGATATAGCAACTCATAAAATTTTATTTCGAGATGTAATTTTTTATGAAAATGAGTTTCCTTTCAAAATCAATTCAAAACTTTTATCTCCTGATACTTTAGTTTTATCTGATCCTATCATTAATGATCCTATTGATCTCTATAATCCTGCTTCCTCTCATGAGTTATTATCGTCTCCTGCAACTTATATAGCTCATAACATTGCTGAAGAAGATCAAGCTAATCATAATGTACATACTAATATTTCAGGCATTAGTGGATCAAGTATACGAACAGATACAAAATCCGATCTGAGCAATTCTTTTCACGACATGGTTGCGGACTCGATAGATAATTACATGCGGTTGGGTGAAAAGATCTACTAGAGTAAGGAAACAATCTTCTGTTTTAGATATATATCAATATCATGTTCCTCCTTCTCTCAAAATTCATAATGATTCATCTGCTAATGCTAATTGTTCTGTTAGTTTTAATACTCAAGCTCCTTCTTTGCATTCTTTAGATCATTTTTTATCTACTGATATGCTTTCTAGTCAGCATAAATGTTTTACAGCCTCAATTACTTATATCAGTGAACCTAAAAATTATAAAGAGGCTGTTAAGCATATTGAGTGGCAAAATGCTATGCAACAAGAGCTTGAGGCTTTAGAAAAGAATCACACATGGATTCTTACAGATTTACCACCTGACAAGCATACTATAGGATGTAAGTGGGTTTATAAAGTTAAACTCAAGGCTGATGGCGATCTGGATAGTCTGAAAGCCGGACTTGTGGCTAAAGGATACACCTGAGAAGAAGGTTTGACTATTTTAACACCTATTCTCATGTGGTTAAACTAACAATTGTGAAGATCTTATTATACATTGCTTTGACAAAAGAATTGGTACATTCATCAGCTAGATGTCAATAATGCATTTTTGCATGGGGACCTGGATGAAGAAGTATATATGAAACCACCACCAGGTTATGGTAATGGTATTGAGGTTTGCAAACTCAAAAAGAGTCTCTATGGTCTTAAACAAGCATCTAGAGAGTGGTTCTTGAAACTGGCTGATTCACTTTCTATTTTTGGTTATAAACAATCATGGCGATTTTTCTTTGTTTACTAAACAAGCAGTCGATCTTTTTCTGACTTTGCTTATATATGTTGATGATATTATTGTTTCTGGTAATGATCTTGATGAAATCAAAGCTGTAAAACATTATCTGCATGATAAGTTTACTATTAAAGATATTGGAGTTTTGAAGTATATTTTGGGAATTGAAGTTGCCAGATCTGAAACTGGTCTTAATTTGTGTCAAGAAAATATACTATAGACATTTTGAAAGATTCTTCTTATCTGGATTGCAAACCGAGAAAACTCAATGGATAGTAAACTTAAATTATCAATACATTCGGGAACTCCAAGCGGATGCAAAAGTTCTGAGAATCTTGTGGGAGACTTTTATATCTTCTGATTACTAGACGACATTGCTTTTAGTGTACAAATGTTGAGTCGATTTATGAGTTGTCCTCTTGATGTGCATCTTAGTGCATTTCATAGAATTCTCGGTATTTAAAAGGGACAATAGGACAAGGTCTCTTCTATAGCGACTCAAATGATCTTGACTTAATTAAAGGATATTCGGATGCGATTGGGGTGCTTGTGTGAACTAGGAGAAGTGTGAGTTATTGTTTTTATCTTGGAGATACACTTATCGGTTGGAAGTCGAAAAGCGGCGGAGTTGTTAGTAGATCGATCTGAGAAAGTGAATATAGAAGCATTTGCAAATCTTTGTATGTGGTATGATGGATCAAGTATGTCTGGATGAACTCTGATTACAAACTAAACACGTGCTCTTGTTCCGATAATCTCTCAACATTTCATCTTGCACATAATCTGTTCAACACGGAGGACAAAACATATAGAGCTTGGTCACATCATCGGGAAAAGATAGGCGATGGATTAATCAAGCGCATTCATATATCAAATACACATCAATATGCTGAGGTTTATACTAAGCCACTCTCAACTATTCCTTTTCAGCATCTTGTATCCAAGATGAACATGATGAATATCCATGCTCATCTTGGGGGGGGGGGGGGGGGGGTGTAAGGTGAAATAGTTTAAGGACCCATATTTGACACTAAACAAAACAGCAGAAATAAACAAGCCAAGATATAAGTTTCTAGCAGATGATATTTCTATAATCCACCGAGCCTCATGGCGAAAATATCCACTAATCAATGACGTTAATGAATACAAAACTAGTCTAGATTTATTCTTACGAATATCTCTAGATGCAAAAACAACCGAGTAGATGTAAAGAGCTACCTCTACCAATCTACCTATCAATCTCTAACCTATAGAGAACACTAGATAGATACAACTCGGAAAAACCTTAGACAATACACGAATCTATATGAATATTCTTGAGAGAATAATAAGCTTGCTTCGTGTCCTGTCTTCAACGTCGACTCCTCTATATATAGGCTAGAAAGCCGCTGCCCATCACACCTAGAGTCCTACATTGAAACTTGTTATAACCTTGTAACTAGAATACAACTCCTTGATTTGCTCAAATCTTCTAGATTCCACCTAGATGTCCTGTCTTCGTGTCCTTCCTTCCTTGGCACACACGAATACAACTCCTTGATTTGCTCAAATCTTCTAGATTCCATAAGATCTTGTATCCTAAAATATCTGCACACAGAATCCAACTAAAACCGTGGAACAATATTAGAGTTAGAATAAAGGTAAAAACTATAATAAATATATATATCGAAGTGTGACTAATTAACCAATGTGACGAGAACACTGAATCCATAGTGTTCTTAAAACGCTAGTACAAATACTGTGGATGTTAACAAAACACCCCCAGTAGTCACACTTACATAAGGCTTAAAGCAATGGATCGAGTATGCAGAAGAAAAGATTGAAGAAGCAGCAGAACAAAGAAGAAAAGAAGAAGCACATTTCAGCATTTGAAGGAAAAGTGTGTTTCTCATATTACGTTTTGTCTGTTGAACTAAATAGTAATGCGACTTGTACCAGAAGCTAGGAGAGTTGTACTTAGTTAGTTAGATTGGTTATTTAAGCTGAAGAACAGCTGAAACAGAGATTTATTCATTCATTCCTGTAACTATTCATTTTTTATCAATATAATTTGGTTTTCAGTTATTGATGATTTTCATATCATCTCACATGCACAAATTCAACGATGCCAAATTAATTATAATCAAAACAACACCATATCAAGAATATAGTTAACGGTTACGAATATCTCATCTAGACAATAATTGATCGGTTAAATTTTAGAAACCAATTAGGTAGAGCAATCTAATCCAGACATACACAACACTCAAATTAGAGACCATTTCCCGAAAGTAAAGAAAGGAATTTACTTCGTAACTACAGATCCACGTGTTTGTGTTCACAAATACTTCAAAGTCTCCTAAAAAGTCGATGCTATTGTCAAAAGTGACGTCTGCCCTCTAGACGTAGTGGGCATGTCCGCATGTGGAAAGGCATGTTGTAAGCAAACGTCCATAAGTTTTCAATTGCAAGACCAGAGACGACCATGACATCTTGACAATTTTGTGTAGGAGAAGTTGACGGTCGAATAAGTAGCGCATTTCAAATTCCTACAACAAAACTTCTTCCAATGCAATTTTCCAACGTATCGCCAAATTAAAGTGAATTAAAAGATTTATGAATTGTGAGTTGTGACATTTCTTCTGTCCTCACAATGTAATTGCAACATGATATAGGGATCGATTTGTAATCGGGGGCATAGATACAACCGGCTAGTAGAAAATACGGAGAAATATATTTTTTGTTAGGGTGATGACCTTGCAGAAGCCGAATACCATGCATAGCCGAGTTCATGAGGAAGATCGACATGATCACCTAGATGCTCAAGTGCCACATCACTACAAGCAAAATCTTTGGTTTTGTATATGCTACAAGACTACATGACCTGGATGTTTAGGTCCCACGACATAATTCTGTATAATGAATATCATGGCTGGTGTGGTGCATACCATATCATGTAGTGTATTCTGTATATGCATGCTAAACGTCATTTATTTTATTTAAAGGAATAAACTCAAATATTAATTTTAAAAAACCCGTCAAAAGAATCCTACAAATAGGCGGGTTTACTGAGGTCAGTTTTTTGGATGAATGATCAACGGTAAAGTTTTCCGGTGCACACACAACTTGTGAGTAAATATGCACAAGGTATAACATGTGTTTTTTTTGCAAGACCAATATATTGGCGCCGAGGAATCGATAAATGCTTGCATGGGTCAAATTGTCAAACCTAAAATCCATTAGTGTCCGGGACACTACAAATGATATTGGATTTTAACCAACCTCAAATCCATAAACCTGATATATCATGAATTTTCATCATTTAGAATTGTATGCCTAGGAGACGAAGTATACGAGTCTCATCAGATTTTGTCTATTCACACTATAGTTTCTCCCGATGCTTTAATTAGGATGTTGAGATTTAATGACAACTAGAGCTAAGGTAAAATTAAGTTAGTAGTTGTAATCAACAACTATCTTCCTCTAACAAATTACTGACTAATAGTCACATTCAAAATTTAGCAACTGATTGAGACTTCTCTTCTACAGTACTATATATACAAGGATGAGTTCATCTATGTTTTCCATATCCTTTAAAAGCTGAACTCTTTGCTGTTATAACTTATAAGCCTAATTAGAGCCATCTATGAAATCATCAGATCAATCATCATCTTGCACCAATCAAGGTTATATATATCATCAAGTTCATATCTTTTTTTTCCAAGATAAACTTCTCAACTTTTCAAATTTATATAATTTTTGGATCCCGCATTTAATATGCTACACATAGAGCATTATATATATATAGTGTACATAGCTTAATTGGAGCTTTTCCATGTGATGCAGAGAATATGGATAGAGAGACGAAGAGCTTGGACATTTCGGTTGCATTTCCTCAAGCTACTCCAGCTTCCATCTTCCCCCCTAGTGGTAAATATGAATATTTTCATTCCATGTTGATAATATGCATGTTTAAGGTTTTATACAAACAGCTACATATATCATCCCTGCAGAACTTAAAGAATTTAACAACTTATAGTAACTTATTGGATAAACCTTTTAAGAAGTTCGTACAAATACAGAAACGCGTCCAAGAATTTACGTGGTTCAAAACATATTTTTCTAGCCAGGATGATTTTTTTTTTTGGGAACCAAGAACACATTCTCTTTATCCAAAACACATTCACATTCTAGCCAGGATGGTTTTTATTACTCAACAAAATGATCATATAAGTTAAGTTTTCCTTCACGAATTAAGTCAGACAAGAAGTTAACTTGTGTCATGAATCTCTTTACCATCTCGTGACAACAATTTGTTCTTGACAACAGTTTCAGACTATTATCAGCTTTATGAGCTTTTTACACCGGAGGAGCAGGCTATAGGAAAGATAGTGCGAGACTTTATGGAAACGGAAGTGGCTCCTATAATGTCAAAGGTCATATATATCTTGCTAATTTGTTCACCTTTTCTACAAGGATATATCGATAGTTGTAGACTTGTAGTTAATAAATAACAAAGTATTGTTTGATATCCATAATAAATTTTGTTGATTGTCTTAATTATACAGTACTGGGAGAAGGCAGAATTTCCAGTTCAACTAATTCCAAAACTTGCTGCACTGCATATTGCCGGTGGCACTGTCAAGGTATACATAAACTTCAATTCATATCCATCTTTATGTGTATTGTCGAAACTATGTATGGTACAAATATGAGTCATATGACTATGTATGATTACAGGGGTATGGATGTTCTGGTCTCTCCATGGGTGCAAATGCCATTGCTGCAATTGAAACTGCAAGAGTTGATGCTAGCTTCACTACTTTTGTGGGGGTGCATGCTCATTTGGCAGTACGAGCTATAGGTGACTATGCACGATCTCTTCCGTCTAAATTTGCACTGTATTCTAATGCTATCTCTTAGTACAGATGTTATAGAAATCTCTTTAATTTGTTTTTATGATGTCAACTGACTACGAATTGATCATCACTGAAAGGGCTATTAGGATCAGAAGCACAAAAGCAGAAGTACCTGCCATCTCTCGCCGAGTTTAAGACCATAGCATGTTGGGTAAGAAAGCATTCAATTCCCTTTTGACAGCATATGCATGCTATACTTATATCACTTTGTGATTCTCAAACTGTAGCTACCTTGAGTAATAGTATTATCTTTATGAAATTTCAGCGGATCGATGTCTTTAGAAAATACGTCCTTCTTCTGATTAATATGAATTTTGTTGGATGCAGGCGATGACAGAACCTGATCACGGAAGTAACATAACAACTTTAAAAACGACTGCTAGGAAGGTCAGTTTAATATATGGATACACAGCTTGGGTATGTATACTTTAGTACATTTTCACAAGTGAAATTCATATGTACAAGCATATATATGTGTATAGGTTGAAGGGGGGTGGATACTTGAAGGCCAAAAGCGTTGGATAGGAAATGGAACTTTAGCAGATATCATGATCGTTTGTGCCAAGAACATCGAAACAAACCAGTTGAACGGGTATATAATTTACCTATAACTTGACTGAATTGACGATCATATATATATATATATATGATCTGATGTACTACAACTTTAATTCTGCCTGACTTACATCGATAACTTGATCAATCTGCCACAGATTTATACGTAAAGAAGGTACACCAGGCCTGCAAGCAACAAAAATTGAAAACAAAATTGGCCTAAGAATCACACAAAATGCAGATATTCTTTTGAAAAATGTATTCGTTCCTGATGAAGACAAGCTTCCAGGAGTCAATTCTGCCCGGGATTTCATAAAGGTATACAGAATCAAAGTAACATAAAAACTTATAATTCGGGATGAAATACATAAAGTGATGTGCATTCGACTATCTTACACAGGTCCTCCCTTTTATGCGCACCATGATCTGTTGGCAAGCAGTCGGGATTTCAATGGGTGCTTACGATATGTGTCACAGGTACCAAAATACAGCCCTTATAAAATTTTTATTGTTCTTTTACAGAAACAGAAGTTCATGTTTGTTTAAAAGACAGTCACATGGAAAAAGAGCAGTAATTAAACATATTTGAGACGATTGGTTAGTATCAAGTGTTACAAGAGATTTACGACACTTTTGACAGAAGAAATAACTGTCGCAATTGTAATACTGCCGGGGAAATAGTGTCTCAAATGATCAAATTAGTTGCATCTCGTTCCATTTTTATTTTGGTCGTCGAATAATAAGATTCTCACATTCAGTATATATATGCCTGAAATTTGTGAACTGTGAAGGTACTTGAGAGAAAGGCAACAATTTGGTGCTCCACTGGCCGCTTTCCAAATCAACCAAGAGAAACTGGTTCGCATGTTAGGAAATATTCAAGCAATGTTCCTTATGGCATGGCGCATAACAACATTGATTGAGAGTGGCAACATAACTGTAGGTCGTGTCAGCATGTGCAAGGTACGTAGATGTTATCGAATACTCAGCGTGCTATATACTTGTGTGACCTGCATTTAGTAATTCCATCGAATTGTATGTGTCAACGACCTAAATGTTCTCCTATATATACAGGCTTGGGTCACCTTGAGGGGAAGGGAAAATGTTTCTCTTGCAAGAGAGTTACTTGGTGGAAATGGTATTGTTAGCGACTTCCATGTGTCAAAGGTAATAAGCACAAATTGAATGGAAAATGATATAGATAGAGTAATTTTTCTGTTTTTTTTGTCAACGGCATAATAAAACTGTAATTAAAGTGTTCAAAAACAATAATTGAGTTCGCTTTCGCTTGTACGTGTTTATTCAGGCTTTTTGCGACATGGAAGCCCTCTACACTTATGAAGGAACATACGATCTGACAACATTAACCACTGGCAAGGAAGTCACCGGAATATCAAGTTTGAGGCCTCCTCCATCTAGCAAACGCAGCCGCTTATAAAATGTGATTTCATTAATGTAATCTTGGGTGTGATTGATTTTTTTTTTGAAACATCAAAAATGTAAAATTTTATTAAAAGTCAAGAACCTTGGGTGTAATTGATTAATTTGTGCTGTATATGAGTTTGTTTTTTCTGAGTTTTTCGTGGGATTTGTTAGCTATGCTAAACTGCAGTGGCGGATGCACATGGGGTCAAGTGGGGTCAGCTGCCCCCCCTGACATTCTTAGACCACTCCCAATGGAGTGGTGTGCAACTTCCCAATCACCTTAACAAAGGTGATTTAGGGTGAATCTTCTTCCTTGACCGTTAAGTGGGCCCCATAGCAATTTGGGAAGCCCAATTGGCCCCACCCTCCTTTTTATTTTTTTAAAATTAATTTGTAAAGTAATATTAAATTAAAAATACAGCCTTTTATATTGTTTCGAGATCTATAAATACGACTCATTCACAACCCATTTCACCACACCTCAATTTCCTCTCATCTTCCACTTCTTAAACTCAAAACGCTAAAATGTCTACTCCTAACTCCCAGAATTCGAACTCCACTCCAAACTCTACCCCACCAAATCCATTTGAACATCCGACATACATATGACCCACTCAACAAGGAATGTTGGATAAAATACAGCATTCTGAATGAGTTTATGGTATCACTCGACTCCCAAATCCCATCTCACCCAGTCAGCCGGAACCTTCGTTCTCGATCTGAGCGGATGCTACAATCCATACAACCAGGACTCTTCAACTTATCCACGGATTACATTTGGAGACTCGGCGAACCTACGATAAAAGGAGCGGAAGGAAACCTCAAACTTTATTGGAAAAAGCGGCCTCAATGAGGGAAAGAGGAAGAAAAAGATGGGTCAAGGAGTTCGTACTCTGAAGAGGAGGATCGTGCTCTCATCGAGATTTTCATGTCGTTAAGTGAGGATCCGGCAAAAGCCACCAACCGCACGTATACTTCGATGTTTGTGGAAGTTCAAGAAATCTGGGAGCAAAACATTAGAGATGGCCATCCTCTTACCGGTCTCACACCTCGAACTGCAAATTCACTACGGGGTAGGTGGACTCGGATGACAGAAGATGTAAACCACTTTGTCTCAGCTTATGATGTGCGGAAAGATGTGTTGGAGATAAAAGCGGTTACAATGACGATGATGTTATCAACATGGCCAAAAAACTACAAAAAGCAGGCGAGGCGATAAGTTTAATAACATGCATTGTTGGGAAGCAATGAGGCACTATCGCGATGGCGATCACACATGAATTTCACGGTGCAACCGGGTGATCGATGGGTGCAAGCGCAACCTCGGGCATATGGTGGTGGATCGACTAATGAAATTTATCAATGTTGAGGTTAGTGGTGGGAGAGGTACCAAAGAGGTTTGGAATGCTGATGATGGGAGAAAGCGCATCGAGCGCCCTATGGGTCGTGAGAAGTCAAAGGCCTTGCAAACGCAGGAGGGTTCGAGTGGAAGCTTGATTATGGACGGTTTGAATGAATCCTTCCAAGGCATGAATACAATTGAGGAGTAGAGGCTTGAGCTTAAACTGAGGAAGATTGAGGAAAGGAAGCAAGCTGAGGCGCGGAGGCTTGAGTTTGAGGAGAGGAAGCTTGAAGTGATGCGAATGAAGGCGGAGAAGAAGTCTGAGGACGTGAGAGTGCCTGCTGAGAGTCAACATCAAGCTGCTACGTTGGGAAGTTCCAAATGTGATCGATCTACAAAACAGGTTCGATAACTTGTCACCGATGGAGCTTTCTATCCTGCAGAAGCTCCAGTCCGAGGTCGGAATGTGATTCCTTCTATGTTTGTTGTTGTGTGCTTTCATTTCATTTCAAGTAGGATTTCAATGTTGTATGATGTTGTGTGTTTTCAATTTCAATCATGTATTAGGACTGTAATGTTGTTATGTTGTATCCGTATGATTTCAATATATGAATATGTGTGTTTTTAATACATGTTGTTCCGAACGGATATAAGTTTCAAACGGATTAAATAACGACTATATTTTTCAAACGGATTAAACAACGACTATTTCAATATATGTTGCTGCTGTTGTTGTTGTTGTTGTTGTCGTCGTCGTTATTTTGTAATCGTCTGATTTCAATCTCAATTATAAAACGAGTTTTAAGAATTTAATTTGAGTAATTTCAACTTCTAAACACTCTTATAATATGTTAAGCAAGTTGAAAAAAAATATTAAAAAAATACGAAAAAAATATTAAAAAACACTATTCACGGCCTTAGCACGACCTGTTGGACAATTTTTTTTTCTGCAGTGGTCGTTAAATCAGCCTTAGCTCACGATCGCCACTATTCACGGCCTTAGCTAAGACCCATTGGGAGTGGTATTATATTCATGATATAGTGCTATTAATTAATGAACAAACTGGTTCCTTGTTCGAGTGGTTAGTGCTCTGGACTGTGTAGCAAGCTGTCTTGGGTTCGATTATTTGTAGCAGCATTTAATCTTCTTTTTTAGTTGGTTCATTTTGCACTCTTTCTATTTCATCCTTTCAATTCTACTTACTTTGGTAATAAAAAAAAAAAAATTCTACTTTTGATCTTAAGTAGCTAACTTTATTATCTCCAAAGTTTTTATTTTTAGTTTTTTCCATTAGTTCTATGATTTTCATAGCTTTTATTTATACTCTTTCAATTTTATCACCTCCCTCATGTTTCTTAATATATAAACCCTCGACTTTATACTTCCATATCCTTTCAGCATTTAATCTTCTTCTTTAGTTGGTTCATTTTGCACTCTTTCTATTTCATCCTTTCAATTCTACTTACTTTGGTAATAAAAAAAAAAAAATTCTACTTTTGATCTTAAGTAGCTAACTTTATTATCTCCAAAGTTTTTATTTTTAGTTTTTTCCATTAGTTCTATGATTTTCATAGCATTTATTTATACTCTTTCAATTTTATCACCTCCCTCATGTTTCTTAATATATAAACCCTCGACTTTATACTTCCATATCCTTTGTTCATGTTATTATTTTGATTTTTTTTTCATTTTTTTTTGTAATGTGCTTCTAAATTCGATCCTCCTAAAATGTTCTCCTGGATTCGCCACTGCTAAACTGAAGGATTTGTTGTTTGATGGTATCTGCTATAATGCTACTCTTATTTCCTTCACTCAATTGGAACGTTTCATGCTGGATTCTTTCTAGATTGTTTGGTTGTATGGACGCGCCCGGATTTCGACGAATGCAAAATTTTGATAATTCGATGGTGTAATTGTTGGAATATGGAGGTATGAACCCTAGGTTCGCGCAACAGAAGTTTAAAATTTTTCGCTCCATATTGAACCAACTGATAACGAATGAATAACAATTAGCACGTTAAGCATATCATATATAGTAAGAAATACTTACACAGATTGAAGTAGCAAATCCTCTACTAGGGAGTCCACAGGCTCAACACTCACAATCTCACAAACATCTTCCAGTTTGCCTTGAGAATGCTAGGAATTCTATTGATATTTTGGTGGTATGAATAATATTTACTTTCTCTACAGACGGTAAAGATGATTCACCTTGTTCAAACTAAAGTTCGATCAAAATGAAGAATATATATATATATATATATATATATATATATATATATATATATATATATATTTACTTTCTCTACAGACGGTAAAGATGATTCACCTTGTTCAAACTAAAGTTCGATCAAAATGAAGAATATATATATATATATATATATATATATATATATATATATATATATATATATATATATATATATATATATATATATATATATATATATATATATATATATATTCAAAGGCATGTGAGTAGTTGTGTTTCCACCAGCCCATGATACTTTAAACTCTTTAAACCACTAAACAATTTCTAGATCATGAAGAGGTGGTTAGAGACCAAGTCTCAACACCACAACTACACGTATCATGCCCTTCCTTCTTCATCTTAATCCATCTTTCAATATTTTCAGTCCAAGTGCACTTTTAATTATTTAATCGAATCAAATAATTAAGTAATTCTTCTATTTAATAGAACACATCCGAAATATTAAATAAATTGATCTTATCAATTATTTAATTGATTAATAAATTGATCCAATCAATAAATTAATCTCACCACCATTATAAGTCGTGAACGTGAAACCATATAGTGTGACCCATAGGCCCTTGCGAATTGACCATTAATCAAATTACGGTTCGGATAAAACTCCTAGGCTGCTTAATCCAAACAATGTCAATGCCAGGGTACATTTGTGAGGATGCAAACCTTAACCTATAATGTAGAGCTCATAATGATACGGTCCTTTCATTCACGATTACTCAATTAAGTCCAGGACTCGATTATGCGTCTACCCTTTACAACTTAATTATGTTATCTTATTAACCAGTTGACCTTTTGATCATATTCAACTTACTTTGAATATATCATGCTTTGGCCAAAGACTTAGTGGTCAGCGTGGTTGTAAGAACAAGTAATCTCTTGAGTCTATTCAGGAATGAATCCTATCTTGGCACATGTTATCTTATACATATCGAGTTGAACCCAACCTGACCGTATTTACTCATATTGAGTGCAAGCATTAGTCATGGTCAAAGTTCACTGTTCCATGTATAATACAACATTGACCTCAAGTCAAAGGACTATTACATTACCCTACAAACCGATAGTCCCGTAGACGCAGAAATAGAATCTACCAAACGGTTTCTCGACGGGTATACCAATACTCCTCTAAAAGTATCTATGTGTTCATTACAAGTCTAGTACTTTATAGTCGTGAGACAAACTATATCCTCTAATTAAGGAAGTGTTGCAGACCGCATACCGACATATATTATATTATCGATATCCCATTCTCGATAATCCTTTGTCGGGGCTAATTTATGAGCTATGTTCCGTTGTCCAAGTTCCTACACACTTGACAACTACACTTTGCTCATGAGAATATTAGCATATATAAACAGACAATCAAACTAAACATATTAAATATGCCAATATATCATTTATATTTATCTTCAATATAAAACATCTACTTAACTGAATGTGACAACGTATAAATGTACTCAATAATGATTGTACATATATATTAACGGTAATACCTTGCAATGCCATTGGCATTGATTTCTTCAATCGTCTTCAATTTCTTCATAATTTCTTGACTGTTGTGAATGTCTGCCAATTATGGCACACATCAAGAATTATATGACCCAGTGCCCAATGAATTATACCAAATTGTATCAGAATTAATGATTTAATCTGGAATGCATATCGATATAAAGTATTATAATAAGAAGTCAGAGTTACAAATCATGTGCCAATTAGTTCAAGTAAGAAAGATGAACAACCGTGAAAAGTAATAAAATTCCCTCCCAAACCTATTCCTTGGAACGGGTTTAGAATAGATAAATTCAGTAAAAAGCACATATCGTTCGTCATCCCATCTGAACATAATACACATAAGTATGAAGATGAGCAAAATTATGTAAACAATTTGCTCTTCCTAGGAGTCACACAATGCACATGCCGGTACAATTTTTTTTCATCGGCTCATAGGCTTACTCACATTCTTTTTGGACCACAAAATTAAATGAACTTCATATTTACAAGTGAAGCGAACTTGAAAGATTTAAAACTCATCAACTACTACTTCTTAATGATCACCAAAACATAAGCATCTAACAAGTTTACCACTGACAATGGACGTTCAATTTGGAGAAAGGACTCAGACTCACCACAAACTTTTTTAAAAAAGGCAAAAAACGTAGGCCAAAAGACTATAACTAATTAAAACTAACACACAAACACTAACTAGAATAAAACATACACTGAAAAGTGGCTAACATACCACACAACATAGACAATTAAGGCACACAGGCCACACATAGACATGCAATCCTATGTAGCTCACCAGCCACTACTAAGCAAGCGGTAAAAACAAATACAAACACATAAATTCCTCCCCAAATCTAAACTCTAACTCGTACTCGAGCTTCAAGCTTAAGCAAGAAAAAGGAAACAAAACATTGCAGATGCGTAATAGGTACAAGAAGAGGGAAGACAAAAGAAAATAGAATATATTCCTACCTACGAAAGCAATAAAATAAAAAACTTACCCCCAGGTTGCTCAGGGAAGCGCCTATTATTATAATCGTTGGCCCGACTTTTGAGGCATGTTTATATCAAACTATCAAACGGGAAATGAATCGCTTACATCTGTCCCGGTGTACTCCATATTTTGGGAATCATCCTTAACTCCTCTCCTCAGGTTCTCGAGCAGATCCATGATTCCCTGCAAACTAAAATAAAAATAAAATAGAAAATAACTACGGGAATCGGAGGGTAAAAAATAAAAAAATAGGGACAAAACTCCCTGAACAGTCCTGTGTGTGAGCGGGAGTTAATCAGTTAATATGTAGTGAACAGTCCTGTGTGTGGCGGGAGTTAATCAGTTAATATGTAGTGCGTCCAAGTGCACGGATCAATTGTATCAAGCTCCTCATGACATCCAAGGACATCAACTCAGGTATCAATATCTCAGGTATCAATCTGTTTTCAGTTGTTAACATTTGTTATTCGGTACGCAATGAAGTTTATAAAATATGTGAATTACTTAAAATAACAGTAGTCGGTCTTTGTGAAAAATAGGTAAACTATAATTTACATGCGAAATAAACACCATTCTCATTTCAAAAGTCAAATTAGGCTAATAAGTACCAAAATTAACGCGTTAATTTTATTGAATTGCAAATTAATGCGGTTTTATTATGAGTCACTTGTTTCCGCAAATGAAGAAATTCAGTGATAACATGACTAAATTTCATTGCCAGTCAAACTATTTCCTATTTTACATTCGAAATCAATCTTATATTAAGGATTTCAATAATGTATATTCATGTACTAACCATCTTTTTCATTCGAAACCGATCTTATAGTATGAAAACTTCTCCTATAAAACCCTAGATATGATATCTTTCATGTATAGAGCCATCAATAACAAAAATCTATCTCGAGTTTTAGGATTCCTCCAAAAATGAATTCTTCAAACCAGAATAGCAAAGAAAGCAAGGGCAAAGGACGTCGAAAGATTAAGTTGAAGAAAATTGAGAACAGAGACAACCGCCAGGTAACTTTTTCAAAGCGAGAAGGTTCTTTTTTTAAAAAGGCTAGCGAACTCAGCACTCTCACTGGTGCTGAAATAGCGACTGTTGTTTTTTCTCCGACCAATAAACCTTACTCATTTGGACATCCTAACTTGTACGCAACTTGTAACAAGTTCTTTAGCCAATATCTGTTTCCAACAGGCGAAGACATAGATTATGTTGAGGCTCATAGCAATATGAATGTGGATCAGGACGAGATCAATCAGCTGAAACATCTTGAGAGCATGTTGGAAGCTGAGAAAAGAAGGAAAAAAGAATTGGATCGTGAGTCAGGTCACAATCTTGATTTCGACAAGCTCGACTACAACCAGCTCAAGATGTGCCTAGAAGCTGTACAAATCTTTGAGCGTGATTTTCAGGCTGCTCAAGCGGGCTTGAAAGTCGAGGACAAAGGGCGTGAACTAACTCAAAAAGAGATTCTCACTTCGCCTAATGCTAAGGCACCAATTTCGGATCATGGTAGCGGCTCATCCTTAGGTTTTGAGAGCGGAACATCTACTCATAGCTTCAATTTAACCAACCCACATGAGTCAAAGATAGACCGCTCCACCTTAACCGTTTCGTATGGTTCTGGTTATAATACAGGATGGAACAGAAAACCCGGTTCAATTGGATCCAGTGTTAGTCATGCTTCGTATTTGGCTCATGGTGGCAGCTCATCCTCCGATTTTGAGGGTGGACTACCTCATATTAGCTCAAACTTAACTAAGCTACATGATCCTAAGGTAGGCCGCTCAACCTTGGCCGTTCCCTATAGTTCTGGTTCTCAAATAAGATGGCAAAAAAAACCCGGTGCAAGTGGATCCCTTGTTAATCGTATCCCATTTTTTGTTCCAGGCAGTAGCTCATCCTCCGGTTTTGAAAGTGGGCCACCTCCTCATAGATCCAATTTGACTAAGCCACATGATCCAATGGTAGTCCGCTCAACATTTTCGGTCCCATATGGTTTTAGTGGTCACGTAGGAAGGGACAAAGGATCCGGTTCAAGTGGATCCAATATTCACCGTCCTGGCGGGTCATGGGGTGATGATGATGAGGACCGCAACCACATTTGAGGAATTCAAGGGCCTATGGTTCGAACTTCGAAAGATTTGATTTGTTCGGTCATAATTGTGTTTTATGTTTTTTTTTTCATTTTTCTTTAAATTAAAAGACGCTTGTCTTGGTTGAGTTTTGACCGTCATTTGTGGTTGTTGAGCGCGACCAAAATAAGTACCATATGTAAGGCCTTGTTTGAAATTAACTGTTCGATTATATTAGTTTGAGAGTTAAACATTATTTCCTTATGTAAAACAAAGACCAGTGAAATTTTTTAACAATAAGAATTAATATTGTATTTTGTTTTGACATCTGCACTTTCTTAAAACGGAGAGGTTTAGCCAGGAAAAGCCAAATTTCACTCATATCGTCCTTGTCCCTAAATGCAAAAACTAGATAAGATTGCTCAGTTTCGCCCGATAAATCATAGTAATATCATGTTCAAGATTGCTTCTAAAGTTATAACAAACAGACTATAAACCCCACATGAACACCTTAATCTTTGAAACTCATTATGCTCTTGTCCCTAACAGACTTATAACTGATAGGGTCACTATAAAAAATTCGATGAACAGCGACCGATTCGTCGCTAAATCCGTAGCGACGGATAGTAAGCCCGTCTCTATTTTTGGCGTCACAAGCCATTTAGAGACGGATAATTATCCGTCTCTAATTTAGCGACGGATTAGAGACGGATAAATTCGTTGACCGTCATTGCCCTTTTTTGTGACGGATAAGTATTAAAGCTACTTAGAAACCAGTTTAGCGACAAATAATTTTTTTAAAATTTTTTTATTGCATAAATCTGCAGATTTGGAGACGAGACGGATAAATATCCAGGTTTTATCTAGGTTTATTGTATTTACATCGACAAATGATACAATTTTATCTATGTTTATTATAAGTAAATCGACAATGATACAATAATACATTACGGATATACAATATACAATAAATCGACAATTTTATACATACAATATTCAATATCTAATAATAAAAAGAAGAAATTATAAAAAATTAATAAGAAAAAACGAAAAAAATATAGAAAAGGTAAAAAAAGCTCAACAGTCTTCTTCTCCGTCGGTGGATCTTCACTGCTCTTAATCAATCTTCACGAATTTCAACGGATCTTGGTGGATCTTGACGAGATCTTGACAAATCGGACAGTGGTGGTGCACGGAGGGTGTGGTGGTGGACGAAATCTGGATGGTGGCGGAGGGGCGGAGGCGTCTGGTGGTAGTGCGGAGGATGGACGAGATCTGGACGGTGTGAGGGTGGGAGGAAGGAGATGGTGCAGGGTGGTGGCGTGGTGGTGGTGTAGTGGTGGGAGGAAGGAGATGGTGGTGGTGGCGTGGTGGCAGTGCGGTGGATGGGAGGTGGAGTTGGGTGGTGAAGGGTGGAAGGTGCGGAGGTGGTGTGAGGCCCGTGGTGGTGGAAGGGTGGTGGTGCGGAGGTGGTGGGAGGAAAGAGATGGAATTGTGAGTGATGGAAGGAAGGAGTTGGTTAATATTAGGGTTACTGAGAGCTTAGCGACAGATAAGGCTATCCGTCGCTAAATTTAGAGACGGATAACCCTATCTGTCGCTAAATTTAGCGACGGATAGGGTTATCCATCTCTAAATTTCAATTTTTTATTTTTTATTTTTACTTTGGGTCAGCGTAATTAGAGACGGATAATTTATCCGTCTCTAATTAGAGACGGATAGTTTTATTAGTCGCTAATTAGCTAGGATTAGAGACGGATTAGAGACGAATTGAGCTTGAAGCTCAATTCATCGCCAATCCGCCTCTAACAGAGACCGATCCGTCGCTATTATCCGTCGCAAAACTGGGATTTTCTTGTAGTGGGTGCTTGTGGCTTACGAAGTTAACCATTTTTTAAAACAAAAAAATCAAGGTTAAGAAGTTTTTATGGCTTTCAAACTTGATATGAGTAAAGCTTATAATCGAGTTGAGTGGGCTTTCCTAAGAAGAGTGTTAGAAAAATTAGGCTTTGAGAATTATTTTATGGAGCTCATTATGCTTAGTATGTTTTATGTCTCCTATTATGTTCTTTTGAATGGAGTTCAATTAAATCCAATCAAGCCGGAGACGGGGATTCGCTAGGGGTTCCTCACCTTATCTCTTTCTCTTTGTTACGAAAACTTTTACAACTCTTATTAATGTTGCGGAGGCGAGGGAGGCGTTTCGAGGGGTTCTTATTACTCCAAGAGCATCAAAGATCTCACACCTCCTCTTTGCAGATGGTACCTTGCTTTTTTTGTAATGCCGCTAAGGAGGCTGCTCTGGAGATTAATCATATTTCACATGGATATAGCATTGCGTCAAGACATGAGATTAATTTGGAGAAGTCTACGGGTTTTTTAGCCATAATGTGGGGGGGGGGGGGGGGGGTGTTTTATTCCTATTAGGATAGTGGATAGACATGAGAAGTATTTGGGTTTGCCTCGGAGATGGGTAGATCTAAAAATGAGGTGTTTGGGTGGCTTCGTAATCGTGTTTGGAAAAAATTAGGAAGGTTTAGCAATAAGTTCCTTTGTAAAGCGGGTAAAGAAGTCCTCATAAAATTTGTCATTCAATCCATTCCAAACTATGTAAGCTTCCCGACTACCTGCTTCATGAAGTTGAATCTATTATAGCTAGATTTTGAGAGGGAATGTGAAAGATAGAAAGATTTATTGGAGTAATTGGGACTCATTTGAGACTCTAAAAGAGATAAGGGGATGGGTTTTAGGGATTTTCATTCTTTTGATTTTGCAATGCTTGGAAAACAAGTTTGGCGGATCATCCATTACCCTAATTCTCTTTTGAGTCGTGTTTTCAAGGCTAAATATTTCTCTGATAATGATGTTCTTGAAGCTAAGGCTAAAAATAACTCTTCGTACACATGGAAGAGCATTTTCGGGGCTTTGCATCTTGTTACTAATGGCATTCGCTGGCGGGTGGGGAATGGGGGAAGCAGTGACATTTGGGCTAGCTAACAATTGGATTCCTAGAGATTGTGGATTATTATAGCCTTTTACCCAGAATTTGCTTGGTCGCAGGGACACTACTGTCTCCAGTCTTTTAAATCAAGAAACTGGCGGCTGGAAACTAGATTTTATAAGGGACTTTTTTAGGACAATGATATACAACACATTTTGAGTATTCATGTGCCTACTGGTGATTGTGATGATACCCGTGTTTGGCACTATACTAGCTAAACACGACCACTATTCCGTTCGTAATGCTTATTTCCTAGCTAGAGAGTTAAAGAATTAGGCACAGATTAATAAGGTTGGCTCTAGTAGCTAGTTCATCGACAAATATGGACTGGAATTGGCTGTGGAAGCTTAAAGTACCTAATAAAATTATGAGTAACTTTTGTGAGATACTTTTTGGAATACCAAACATCATTTATGTTATAAATATCGCGTATTAAATTATGACATTAAATATTAAGAAATGTATAGTGTAGGTTTATTATATCTGCGATGTTTGTATGCACGTAAATATGTGTTGTTGAATTTATATCTCCGAGAGACGGTATTGTAAATTATGGTGCCCAATAATTTTCTGCGGATACGGTCGGACTCCCTGCACAAGGTCTAAGCCGGCCCTGGTGTTGATGTTTAATTCACTAGAATGTTACGTACAAAACAATTCTAATTTATGTACTCTGAATATTCAAAAAATTTCCCCTTAATACTCATTTGAATATTTATTAACTATTTCCACTATTTTATTAATAACGTCAGCCTCCAGGCCATTCCTTAATGAACCTAACCATTAAAAATCGAAATTATAAACAATCTGCTGATTTAATCATTATGTGGTCTATTATTATGTAATCTATTATATACTATTTCTCTGGCTCACTAGGGTCAGCACAAGTCAAAATTCTAATGCCAAAAGGATTTGTCATGGCCATTTAGCCAAATGAAACATGTTTGTAGTAACTAGTAACCATTTGTTGTATTCTATACTAATAAAATACTATCTCAAACCCTTGTACTATTCTCACATGATGCTCACAATGAGTAAGCTAAGCACGCCAATTAGGAAAATTGCAGCTATTCACAATTCTCCATATGCTCTGTCTGCAGGTCTCTATAAATATAGAAATTATATACGTTCATTCCCATAATATCCCATTGCACTTAGAAAGCAAAGCAAATACTACTAGAACAATCCTCTTCTTACAGTTTCTCAGGTGATCAAAATGGGAGCTGGAGGTGCGTGCACCGAGAGTTCCCCACACAAAGCCTCCTTTCACGGTGGCCGATCTCAAGAAAGCCATCCCACCACACCTTTATAGGCGTTATCCTTAGTTCTACTTACCATCTAGTTCATGACACGGTCATTGTCACCCTCCTTTACTATGTAGCCACCACCTATTTCCAAAACTCCCATATCCTTCAATACCGGCATGGGCATTGTACATGATATGCCAAGGTTACATCTTGACGGACTATGGGTCATAGGCCACGAATGTAGCCACCATGCTGCTAGTGAGTACCAATTGATTGACACAATTGGCTTTATTGTACACACCTCCTCACTCCCTTCTTTTCATGGAAAGTTAGCCACCGTCGCCACCACGCCAACACTCAATCATTAGACCGCGACGAGGTCTACGTGCCTAAATTTAAGTCAGGAAGGCGTTGGTTCGACCATTTGTTAAACCACACACCGGGCCTCCTATTCAAGATTATGGTCCGTCTTCTACTCGGTTTTCCTATGTATCTGCTATTCAATGTGTCAGGGAGGAAATATGAGCGCTTCGTTACCCATTACGATCCCAAAAGTCCAATTTTCTCAGATGGCGAACGTGCTCTTGTCCTCGTATCCAATGCGGGTATTCTAGTGGTCTTGTATGGGCTATACAACCTTGTAGCTGTGAAAAGGCTTGTATGGGTGATGGGTGTGTATGGTGTTCCTTTGCTTATTGTCAATGGATTCTTCGTTCTCATCACGTACTTAAACCACACACATCTTGCGGTGCCTCACTATGATTCCTCCGAATGGGATTGGCTGAAGGGTGCTTTGTGCACGGTTGATAGGGACTACGGTATTCTCAACTATGTATTCCACCATGTAGCAGATTATCATGTTGCACACCACTTGTTCTCAAACATATCTCACTACCACGGAAAAGAGGTAACTGAGGCGCTCAAGCCGATTCTTGGAGAATACTACCATTTCGATGGAACACCAATTTTGAAGGCCTTGTGGAGGGAAGCGACCGAATGTGTCTACATCAAGTCCGATGAAGACGACAATAAAGGTGTTTATTGGTATGACAACAAGATTTGAATTCGCAACAATAGATTTGTAATAAGATAATTGTTACTCTCAGGGCCGTCTCATAGATTTCATGTGCCAAGTTTTAATATGAGGATTAAATGAAATAATATTATTATTCATGAATGTTTATTTTCATTACATATGATTTGTTATTATTTTCATGTTACAACAAATAAATCACTTTTTTTCAAAAATTTCACAAACACCAAATCGATTTTTAGAGTGTATTTTTTTTTAATATTTAACATAATTTTTTTTAAAAAACGGAATCATCCTTATCAGACTAATGGATTAAAATTTAGGGCCCCAAAAATTAGAGGCCTTGTGCTGTCTAACGCCCGGCGCTCTTACCAACCCCTGCCAGCAACATTTTCTATAGATAACCTCTGGATGTTATTGATGATTATGGTGCGGTCTAGTTGACAGCGTAAAAATTTACAAAAATTAATATGCAAAGATATCATTCCATGATCCAAATATGCCTAATAAGTGTAAAAATGTAAACATTTTAATATTCTTCTTCATATTACACATTAACATTTCATTTTGTTATGACTTATGAGATTCGTCCATCCCAAATGTAGAGATTTATTTATAACATAAATAAATTTGTTATCAGTCAAATTAACAATGGTAAATCTATTTTGGCAATTCTATTATCATGGTATCAATTCTCCTCCTATAAAAGGTGTTGCTTGCATGGTTAATCATCAACACCACCATTTTCTCCATCAATGAGTTCTTGAAGCAAAATAGCCAATGAAAAGTAACAGAAAGGGTCGCAAACAAAATTCAACATGGAGAAGATTTTAGGCCAGGTTACTTGACTCTTGATCTAGTTATATAATTTCTTCTTTAGTTTTCTCTCTTGATTCTTCTTCAGGACTAGGCACATCTTAATCTGGTTGAAGACAAGCTTGTGACTCGTCTCACAATCCAATTCATTTTCCTTTTTCTCAGCTTCCAACATGCTATGAACATGACCGGCCCTAAACGTGCGAATGTTACATGAGAGCGCCGATTTTATGGGTCTCACTTTCGATGTCATGATAGTGATAGATTGTTAAAATATGTATACAAATATGTTATAAAAAGTTAATATATGATTTTGTTTGAATAACACTTGCAATGTTACATTTTAAAATTGATATATTATGTATACTATTTTATTAGAAAAATAATTTTAAATTTTATATATGAATCTTATTATTTTTAATATATACTAATATCTAGGGTCCATTTGAAATTTGAATGGGACCTCGAAATTTTGGACGGCCTGGCTATGAATCAAGCTGTTTTAGTTGATTGATCTTATCCTGAGTCACATTCATATTGCCTAAATCTTAACATGATCTTTCTCTTCGCCTGTTGGAAAGCATCTTGGCCTATGAATTGCATACATGTTAGGATTTCTAAAGAATAAGGTTTGTGGGTTGGAGAAAAGACAACTGCAGTTGTTTCATTACAACAGAGGATGTTAAGTTCTCTAGCCTTTTAAAGAAACTTAACCACCATTTCGTTTAGAATGTTACCTGCTCGGTTGCTCTCATGCTCAAAACATACGCCATGTTCCATTTAGGTGAGTGAGAAGTCACACTTACAATTGTTAATTCAAGT
The DNA here is from genome assembly GCA_026545765.1 of Plantago major. Taxonomy (NCBI): domain Eukaryota; kingdom Viridiplantae; phylum Streptophyta; class Magnoliopsida; order Lamiales; family Plantaginaceae; genus Plantago; species Plantago major. The sequence continues at coordinate 84,800 of JAIFAC010000350.1, forward strand.
AGGGCGGAAGAACAAACACTGACCATATTTTACATTCAAAATCGAACTTATATGTGAAAAACTTCTCTTATAATTAAATCTATATAGAGCCATCAATTCAAAAATCTATCTCGAGTTTTATGATTTCCTCCAACAAATGAGTTCTTTAAACCAGAATAGCAAGGGAAACAAGGGCAAAGGTCGTCAAAGGATTGAGTAGAATAAAATTGAGAACTGGAACAACAACTATGAAACATTTTCTAAACGAAATGGTTGTTTGTTTAAAAAGGAAAGCTAACTCAGCACGCTCATTGGTGCTGAAGTTGATGTTGTTCTTTTTTCTCCATCTCGTTAACCTTATTCTTTCGGAAATCCTAATATGTATGCAATTCATAGGCCAAGATGCTTTCCAACAGGCGAAGAAATAGATCATGTTAAGATTCAGGGCAATATGAATGTGACTCGGGACAAGATCAATCAACTAAAGCAGCTTGATTCATCATAGCATGTTGGACGCTGAGAAAAAATGGAAAAATGAATTGGATTGTGAGACGAGTCACAAGCTTGATTTCAACAAGCTTGTCTTCAACCAGATTAAGATGTGCCTAGATGTTGTACAAATCTTTAAACACGGTTTTTGGGCTGCTGATCAAGCGGGCTTGAATGTCAAGGACAAAAAAGCGTGAGCTAATTCAAAAGGAGATTTTCACTTCGCGTAAGGCTATGGTACCAAATTTCGATCAGGGTAGCGGCCGCTCATCACCCTTTGGTTTTGAGAGTGGGCCATCTACTCAATTTAACCAACCCACATAAGTCAAAGGTTGGTCACTCAAGCTTTGTCGTTCCATGTAGTTCTTGTTTTCATACAAGATGGGATCCAGTGTTAACCGTTCTCCATCTTTGGCTCATCATGGCGGCTCATGCTACCATGCATGAACCAAAGACGGGCCACGATTAACAATGGATCCACTTGCATTGGGTTTTTTGTCCCATCCTATATTACAACCAGAATTAGAGGGAAGGATCAAGGTTGAGCAGCCTACCTTTGGATCATGTAGCTTAGCTAAATTCTATCTATGATGAGGTAGTTCACCCTCAAAATTGGAAGATGATTGCCCATCCTTTGGTTTCGATGGTAGCCACCTCCTCATAACTCCAATTTGACTAAGCCACATGATCCTATGGTAGTCCATTCAACATATTCAGTCATGTATGGTTCTGGTGGTCACATAGGAAGGGATATAGGATCCGGTTCAAGTAAATTCTAAAGGATAAACAAACTTTCCTAATCAGGAAAGTTTGTTAATTACAGTTACAATTTTCTTCATAAGGAAAGTTAGTTAGATTGAGTTAGTTTCTTTTAGTTCTATAAATACTTGATAGCTTGTAATTAGTTTGCTATCTGTTCATTTCATTTCTCTCTTGTAAATTTCATCATACAGTTACATTGATTGAAGCTTATTCATGCTCATCAATGGAGTTTCTATGAAAGTTATCTTTCTCAATATGGTATCAGTTTGATTTTGTTCAAAACGCCGTTTGATATCTCGATCTTGAAGTTCTTCCATTTGTTCTATTGGTGATACGCAATTCTACATTAGATTGATCGATAGATTGGCGGTTTTTCCTCTGATAGATTGATTCTTATTTGTTTTCTATAACGAGTTCTTTCTGCAACAATGGCTGCTACTATTGCTTCCCCAAATCCGTGGGATTATTCATCACATTCGTTTTACCTACACGCATCAGATCATCCAGGTTTGTCCGTCATTTATGAGATTTTTGTGGGAGATAACTATGTTTCTTGGAGCCATTCTGTGAAAGTGTCATTGAGTGTCAAGAACAAATCCTGTTTCATAAATGGAAAATTAGAAATATATGATGAGTCTAAGAACAAACCATTGTTTGATGCTTATGTGCGTGCTAACGATTTGGTAATTAGATGGTTGATGAATTCTGTTGATAAGACTGTTAAAAAGAGTGCATTATCTTGTACTCTTTTGCAAGAAGTGCAGGTGAGATGAAATTGCGATTTGCACGGTCAGATGGACCGAGAGTTTTTCATTTGAAGAAGTCACTTAGCTCTGTCGTAAAGGTTCTTTGTGTATTACTAATTACTACAATAATTTCAAGGCGCTTTGGGATGAATATGTTAGTTATTGTCCTGTTCTTAAGTGTACTTGTGGAGTTGCTACTGAATTACTTGTGGTGCCAAGATGATGGTTCAATTGCATGAATCGGATCACGATAATGGATTTTTGGTGGCGCTTGATGACAGTTATGCGCATATTAGGAGTCAATTACTTCTTAACTCACCATTACCTGTGTTGTCTAAAGTTTACTCACTCATACTACAAGAAGAATCTCAACGCACCCTGTATACTCCTGTTGTCTCAAATGATATGATAGCTATGTCAGTTCAATCTCAGAATGCAAGCTGTGCTCAGAATAATGCAAGTTATGCTCAGAACAATACACCACATAGATATCAGTCTTAAGCTCAGGTTCATTACAAGGATAAGAAAAGCTTAGGTGTAATCAATGTGGTTTTTCAAACCATACTGCTATAAGTGTTTCCAATTTATAGGTTACCCACCAGGGTGGAAAGGACCAAAAGGAGCTAGAAACAAGAATAATCCATCTGCCAACTCTGTTGTTACTGATATTTCAAGTACTAATGAGCAAACTACTCATCCTTTATTCAATGCAGATATGTTTAGTCAATTCATGGAGTTCGCTAAACATAACTACCCTAATGCTGCTCAATCTGTTGATGGATGCTCTCCTCATCCTGCACCACCTTATAACACTGCAACAGCTACATTCAAGGGTCCTATTGATCCCCCTACAGGTTACATTGTAGTTGGTTCACATATCTGCATGAATGATGTCACTGTTAGAAAAAATATGTGGATTTTAGACTCTGGTGCAAGTGACATTATAAAAAGGGCGAATTACTTATGGTTCCCCTTAAATTTGGCCCAATTACAGATTCATCCCTAGATTGACAATAATTACAAATAGGTCCAAATCCCCATTTTTTAGTTGACCAAACAAAAAATAAAGGAAAATTAAATTAAATGGACTTAGTTGCAATTTACAAGTTTCATTTTATTACATACTTGACTATAATATTTTATAATTTACAAAAATAACCTAAAATATGTTTTTTACAACCCCCAATTCTTATTAACTAACAAAAATACCCCACCCATCTCCTTCCCCACCACCACCCACCACACCACAATGCTTGGAAAACACAAACTCGATCCGGCAAAGGAGCTTCCATGGCGGAAGCTCGATAACAGATCTGTTACAGAGAGCTTCCTCCATGAAAGCTGTTACAGATATGCTTCCATGGCGGAAGCTCGAGCTTCCGCCATGGAAGCTGTAATAGCTCTGATAGTGGTGGTGTGATGGTTTTGGTGGGGGGAGGGGGGAGAAGATGGGTGGTGGTGTTGGCAGTGCTGGATGTGTTATGGTTTTGGTGGTGGTGTTGGTAGTGGGAAGAAGATGGGTGGTGGAGATTGGAGAAGAAGGGTTAAAGTTTTAATAATTAAAACTTTTTGGATCTTTTTATAAAAATCAAAAACGGTTTGGGCTTGTTTTGTAATAAACTAAAGGAAAAATTACAGATACTACCCCTTAAATTGACCCTCATTTCAGATTCACCCTAGATTGGCTTAAATTACAGATAGACCCATTTTTCAAAAAAGCCAAATTCAACAATTATGTTGATACGGACATGTGTCCAATCCGTTAAGGGCGCCATAGAGCATGTCTAGGCGCATCAAAATTTGAAATAGCGATTGACACTAGTCAGTCCTTGAATGGTCCGACGAGGAAACCATTCATGGTCGACTAGTACTTACAAGTTAGCATACCTCCTCATAAGTCCAACCAAGCTAGGTGTCGACTTCGAACGACAAAAGGTCACATGGTCCTTCCAAGTACCCTGGTATCGATCCTAGGATGCAATGGCCCGGCGAGAGAATCTCGGACGCCACCATCACATTAAGACCAAACATATATACTTGAACCAGAGATACTTAGTGAAACTTACGCTCGGACACCGAGTTACGAGGCGAGATCAACAGCGAGGCAGATCATCGAGGATTGACCGGACCTATGGTGGACAATACTCTCGGAGGAAAAGGTCGAACTACCCTCGGGCCCGTTAATCGGATGTGGAGCTCTTTGTTCACTATTAGGTACATGGGCGAAGGTAGCATTGGTGTCCAATCTGAAGCATCTGATTGGCACCATCTTACGAGTCATCCTATAAGATATGGTCCTATAAATATAACCCGAGTCCAAGACCTTAAGGTAAGTGATTCTTCCAAGCCATACTAAGATCATAACCTTCCTCATAATTATTACATTGAGAGCTTACAACTCTCTCTTGAGTAAAGTCTCTTACCGGATTGACATACAATCCAGGGTAACCTCTACCCCACTTAGTCCTTTCGGTACTCCGGCTCGAGTCTGCTTGCCGGACTTCAAGTAGGGCGGATCTTAGACTAGGTTGCTTGTAATAGTTTAGTTAGTGTTTGAGGCTAAACCCTCAACATTTTAGTGTAAATGCGTAGGAAACTTCACAAAAGGTCCGTGCTTAAATCCGGTGATGGCAAGAACAAGGCAGACAACATGAACCGATCTTTGCGGTGTCGGGACTCCACCCCCCATGCGGACATCCAACCGAGGACGAAGAGCCATTGTGCCGGTGAAAGGAGCCTTTGGAGGGAGATATCCGAGCAATGGTCACACAACGAGCCCATCCTCTGATGAGGGAAGAGACGTTCCGCCCAGGGGAATCCGTAATACCCCTGAGAACATTGTACCTGAGAACCATGGAGAAGGGGCCGTACGAGTTTCTCCGGCAGATGCTCAAGGCCCCATTACGGGTCAACAGTTTACTATGCCCGATGGTCGCATCGTCCGCACCAGTGACCTCGGATTAAGTGAGACTCAGTTCGATAGATTTCTCACGATAATCCAGGGTTGCCTCGGGTCTAACAATGCCCATCCTCAGCAAGTCACTCCGCCAGTGGCTACTCCAGTTCAAGCAGAGGTTGGGGAATCAGCTACCTCAAGAGGATCTGCGGATCCTTCTAGATCGGAGAGCATTGGCCTCCCAAGTTCGGGGCGAAGGAAGTCCGAATGGTAGGAGAGAGTATCAGGAGGAGGATAACAGGCAGCATAGAGCTCCGCAACAAGCACCTCCGAGACCCAGAGATCATGTAGCGGAAACCATTCCAGTGGTCCGCCTAGATGAACTCCCTGCGGATGTAGCAGTTCATCCCAGGACGGGGGAAATAATGAATGCAGAAGAGATCTATGCTCAACAAAAAGCTTTGGAGGCCCAGATTCTAAATCTCGGACGCTTGGTAAAGGATCATGAGCAGATAGCTACTAGTGCACCGAACCCTTTGTGTGATGAAATCATGAGAGAAAAGGAAAGGAACAGGAGCTTGGATCAAGTAAATCCGAACTTGGAATACTATTACGGGGATACTTGTCCCGTTGGCTACTTGACAAGGTACAATAGTAAGATGGATTCCAAGGGGATGAGTGATAATACAAAGGCTCTCACTTTTTTATCCACCCTCTTCGGAATAGCTATGGATTGGTACACCGCGTTGCCAAACAAGTCAATAAGATCTTATGCGGACCTCTCCTCCAAGTTTCTGGGACGATTTGGAAAATCAAAGAGGAGAAGGCGCACTGTGGAGCACTGGCGAAGTTATCGAAAGGGAAAGAGGATCTCGGGACCTTCCTCGATTGCTTTAGCGGAAGTTCTTGAGTTGAGCCACCACGGTATTAAGGCAGCTCCGTCACATGTCGCTAATACTATCAACCTGAGCTCCGTAGAAAACTTTCTAGTTAGGAAATGAGGTGAAAAGCATTTGGATGACATCTATGAAGATGTGATGTATGGAGAGAATGCAGAAGGAATGTTCCGGTGAGCAAGATCCGAAGGGAAAGGAGCCATTAAAACAAGAGCATCGCCTAATAAGTTTGATCGAGGAAGGATCACGAGAAAGGAGTCCTTGAGGAGATATGCGGATTATACCGTCTCGATAGACCAAGATCCGACATCTTGGCAACTATTATTGAGAAGAAGTTGGATGTCGATGGCACAAACCATCCCAGTAGCAGGAAGAACAAGAATGCGAGGGTATTGCAAGTTTCACAAGAGCCGTGGTCATGAAGCAGACGATTGCATTCATTTGAAAGCGGAGGTTGAACATCGATAAGAGAGGAAAATTGAAGGGAGCGTCTATACGGATGAGCCTTGTAGACATGATAGACGGAGCGAAAAGGGATGATAGAGCTCTGAGCCACCCTCTATCCTTGCCACCTCCCATGAATGCACCGCTCGCGCGGACCGACACCCATACATGTCACGATGATGGCGTTGAAATGGAGAACCCTCCATACAGGAGTGATCAACACCATAACAAGCGGACCAACTAGGGGCGATAGTAGGAGCCTTGAAGGCGGACTCGAATCTCGGAACAATGGCGGATCATATCTTTGCTCCAGCAATTCGAGGGAAAAATGCTATATACTTTGATGATAGTGAGATCCCTCCTCCTACGGAAGGAGGCGAAGACATAGATGATCCGGATGTTCCGCTGGTGGTTTCTTTAACCATTGCAACTTATCGAGTAAACAAGATCTGGTAGATACATGGGTTCCTCGAACATTATCTCCAAATCGACAATAGATCGAGATGAATGGGTAGAATCCGATATGAGAGTCAATACCTCCATATTAGGGTTTGGAGGAAGGCTGAGCCCCAGGAAGTGTCATGCTTCATGTTTCCTCGGAACACATCCATGAAAGTAACCTGACTAGTCCGTTTTTAGTGGTGGATCGAACTTTTGACTACAATGCCATCTTTGGTGCGTCCGGACTCAATCAATTCCGAGCTATACCTTCCACCCTCCATAATAGGATGAAGTTCCCGACCCCATGTGGAGTTGGAGGAAGTGGGGAACATCAGAAGCTTGGGAGTGTTATATTATGTCCTGAGGAGAGCATCTGCACCCGTGTTGGTAGTCCTTTGTGACTTTTGATCCATAAGTTGCTCTTTCGCCAAAAGGAGAATTCTAACATTGGGGTAGGAAGCCGGAAGGACAAGTTTCCTAAAAACCGCGCGGATCGAGCCTCATGAAACTCTCAGGGAAGTCGAGCTTTTTGTTGGGAGTCCGGATAAAAAGACTAGGATCGGGACAGAGATGAATGCGGAAGTGGAAATGAAACTCATTGCTTGTCTCCAAGATAACAGTGATGTCTTTGCTTGGAGTAATGGCGACCTAAAGGGATAGATCAGGATTCTTGTTCACCGTCTGAATATGGATCCCTCGATTAAATATATCCGCCAGAAGAGAAAAGATTTTGGTCCTATCAAGGATGCCATCATATCCGCCGAAGTTGATCGACTCATGAAAGCAGGACATATTGAAGAAGTCCGTTATTCTGATTGGATTTAGCGTGGTTCTAGTAGAAAAGTCACCAGGCAAATGGCGAATGTGCAATGATTTCACCAGGCTAAATAAGTTTTGCCCAAATGATCCATACCCTTTTCCATGGATTGACCAATTGGTTGATTCTACGTACAGCTGGATGCGCGTTACTAAGTTTCATGAATGCGTATCAAGGCTTTTACGGTCGGATGGCGAAGGAGGATATTAAGAAAGCGACTTTCTTTCTTTGCGGGGGTATATTGCTTTAAGGTGATGCCCATCGGTTGAAAATGCGGAGCAACTTACCATTTGGTGAATCGGATGTTCAAGGAAGAAATTGGCAAGACCATGGAGGTATCGTAGGCATGCTCGTCAAAAGCAAAATCGAAGAACAACATATAGAGCACTTGAGCAAATGCTTCGCTATCCTCAGGAAGTACGGAATGAAACTCAATCCAGAGAAGTGTACCTTCGGAGTGAAGGGCGGAAAGTTTTTGGGCTACATGGTCACATAGAGAGGGATAAGCGCAAATCCCGAGAAGATTAAGGCAATCCTAGATCTGCCTCATCCGAAGAACCTCAATGAGGTACAACAACTTATCGGACGTCTCATGTCCTTAAGTCGTTTTATTTCGCGATCCGCAGAGAAGAACCTTCCGTTCTTCAAAATCCTCCGGAAAGGAGAGAGCTTTGAGTGGACCGCGGAATGTTCTGAGGCATTTGAAAATTTGAAAAAGTACCTCCATTCCCCTCCGCTGCTCTCCAAACCCGTTGAAGGAGAACCACTCTACCTCTACCTAGCAATTACGGAAGAGGCAATGAGTTCCGTATTAGTACGGGTTCAAGCTAATGATCACTTGCCAATCTACTATCTTAGTAAAGCCCTTGCTGGGGCGGAGACAAGATACGTCAAGATTGAGAAATTTGTATATGCTCTGGTTTACACCGTAAGGTGATTAAAGCCATATTTCAAGTCTCATAAAATAGTACTACTAACTACGGAACCTTTGAAACAGGTCCTGGGAAAACCCGACCAATCCGGACGACTCTCTAAGTGGGCGATTGAGCTAAGCGAATACGACATTAGCTATAAGGCTTCGACAGCCAAGAAAGCTCAAGTCGTTGCGGACTTCCTAGCAAAATACCCTGACGCGGAGTCAGAGAAAGTCCCGGATAAACAGGCATTTGAATGCCTAATTACCAAGCAGATCAACCAAAAGCCAGTTCCGCCGAAGATCAGCCCCGAAAACCTCGAGGATGCACAGTTCATCAATCAATGTCGGACTACATCATGGGAGGAATCTCGGGTAAACCAAATGTTCCTTCTCGATGATCGCACAAGGGAATCCGGTACTAACAACTCCGATTCGGATGTTAAAGATAAGGAGGAACAAAGGTTGGAAACTCGGTAGCTTACAGAAGACTCCAAACCAAAGAACATCCCTCTGATGTATGGACATTGGAAGTTGATGGTTCCTCCACTGGAAGAGTAGGATGTATTGGAATCTATCTTAAAAGCCCTGATGGCGCGGAACTTGACTATGCGGTATCTTTGAACTTCAAGGTCACCAATAATGAGGCTGAATCTGAAGCCTTTAGTGATTTGTGTCTAGCCAAGTCCCTGCAGATCTGGAAACTCAAAGCATACACGGACTCACAGTTAGTTAAGGCCCAATTTCTGGTGCTTTTGCCACAAAAGGCCCTTCAATGATCAGGTATCTTGAGCTACGTAAGCAACGAGCTAGTCTATTTGATGAGTTTACCCTTGTGAAGTTTGATAGGGCATGGAATGAAAGAGCGGACGCTCTGGCAAAGTTTGCGTCCAGCAATTTGCTCTGAACGAGAGTAATCCTACTCACTATTCTTGACTCATCATCATGAGTCCTACTCGAAGCGTTATGATGGTGAAGCAGGAGAAGCTGGATGGTGATATCTTTAATTATCTCAGGGCGGATCATTACCGGTGATCCGAAGGAGTCGAAGTGTACATCGCCGAGCAAACAAATATTTTCTACTTGGGGAGATTTGTGTAAAAATCTTTCATGAGCACTCATCTCGAGATGTTTGGGTCCATGAAGCGAAAAGTGCTTGAGGAAATTCACGGGAAGCCATTCCGGAGACGAACTCTTGCTTAGAAGATCATTCGACAAAACTACTAGCCTACCATTGATAAGGATTCCGCGAGCTACGCCCGAAGGTGTCCTGATTGTCAATATTATGCAAATGTTCCCCATCGTCCGACACACCCTATGATTCCGTCAGTCATAGCATGTCCGTTTGATCAATGGGGCATTGATATTGTCGGGCCATTCCCAAGGGGCACTCAACAGAAGAAATTCTTAATTGTGGCCATGGAATATTTCACCAAGTGGGTAGAAGCGGAAGCTGTGGCAACTATCACAAAAAGCCGCGTGCGGACCTTTATTTGGAGAAACATCATTTGTTGCTTTGGCTTACCAAGGATCCTTGTCTCGGACAATGGTGCCCAATTCTCGGGCAACAGACTCAAGGAATGGTTAGCATCTTTCAAGATTGAACAAGGCTTCACATCTGTCGGATACCCACAAGCTAATGGACAAGCTGAGTCCACAAACAAGACAATCGTTAAGATCCTAGAAAAGCAGCTGAGAAATTCCAAGGAGAGTTGGGCAGATGACCTAGATGGCGTACTGTGGGCTCATCGCTTTTAATGCGGATTTGCGACTAGAAACCCCATTTGCCCTAGTCTATGGCTCGAAGCGATCACACGGTGAAAGTGCAGTTGAAACAATGAGGTCGAAGTTCAATGATTTCGTCGATCATGAAGCTCGGATATTTGATCTAGACATGCTGGAACAGAAAAGAACCGAAGCATTGGTTAATATCCGCAGGTACCAAGAAACTGCAGCCCGGGCCTACAATAGGAATGTTCATGCGAAAGACTTACAGGTCGGAGACCTAGTGCTCCGCCGAGCTGATATCTTGAGCAATGTTGGGAAGCTTAAGCCTAAATGGGAAGGACCTTACAAGATCATTGGTGCAAGAGTGAACGGAAGTTCTGAATTGGAAGGCAGTATGGACACCCACTCAGCGTACTTGGAATGCTAGGAACCTTCAAAAGTTCTGTCGTAGGGTTGCTTACGAGGAACTCACGATTGTTTGGACATTTTTAAAGCTGTTTATTACGCGGAACTCCGCTAGTTCTGTTTTGTTAACTCTTTTGTCATTGGCCATACAGCCCACAAGTTGTAATTGAATTTCCGTCAAATCAATACAACTTCTATCTTTCAATTCGTAAATCTGAAATTTAGTGTTCAGGTGACAAAAAAGCAAGTAATGAATTTTATTCATATCTGAAGCAGTGTACATAACACTATCTTTGCGATCTACAACCTCGGATCTTTATCCGGATCTGACTCAATACATAAAGCTGAGAAAGTCTGCGGAATCGTCATCTACCATCGAGATTATTCCTCCGACAGGAAAGTACTTCACTTAGTCATTAATTTCCGGGAACACCAAGAATCTGATGTGCCTGCACAATACAAAATGAGTCAGTAAGTTGGAATCCTACAATATCACCATACCTTTGATTCCCTTACGGATCCCATGCATGTGTTCTGGACACATTAAACCCGATGATTGTTGGCGGTCCGAGCCACCATGGTCGATAATTTACCATGGCCTATAAAAAGGCACTCGGAATCTCATACTCATGAGTAGATTAGACGAACACATCTATTGTGTGTTTAAAGATTTGATCCGACATCAAACCTCGGAGCTTTACAGCAACAAACCACCTATCAATGGACATGGGGGTTCTTCAAAGGTACCTGTTTGTTCGAATCTGAGCACGGACCTGACGCATTGATCGTATGACGACCCACCACAGCGACTCCTCGGAAAGGAAAAGCCCCTCTGGTGGATGCACATCTGACCGATGAGATCATCCGTTAGTCTACCCCCGGATCTGAACATTTCCCAAGATCTGTGTTTTCTAACAACTGATCTTTAACAATCATCCCCTCCAGACCCACGCCACTCTCAAACTCAATACAAGCGCCGATTTGAGAGTGGGCCAGAATCTCGAGGGAGACTTGTAAAGAAATCACCTTCTTATGGGTACTACCGGTTTCAAATTATAAGATCTATCCGAGTTTGGAAAAGAAGGTGGGAATTTTCAGTAACAATGGAAATTGGAGTCGTATTTAGGCGATCAATGCAAAGGAGAACTTGGGTATTTATAGAGTGGATGAACCAATCAGCGTCCGCCACGCAAAAAGATTGACGTCGACAATGGGCTTGGGCTACTCGTTTGAGCCGAACGGTGTTGGATCGGTAGCTTACCTACGATCGAACAAGCCCATTAACGCGCGAGCTTCGTGCTAGCGACCATTTTGCAAGTAAATGGCATAAAAATGATCTGACAAAGTAAGTCTATGAAAAAGGTCACAATTTCATCTATTGAGGTCAGTTCGAATTTCATTAGAAAATCACTCGAACATTAGCGGAAAGTACAATTTTCAAGGTCAGGGACCATACATATGCATCTGGGACATACCGCCTTGTACCTTCATTGGTTCGAGGTTGAGCCTTGAGATTCGAGCCACCACCTTGAGTCAAGCAGGCTTCTTGCGCATTCGGATCCTCCCTCGGATCATCTTGACACCGCTCTATCTCTTCCTCGGCTCGCCTCCTGGCGACCACCGGACACAAAGGGGGATCACCTTCTGGATCAAGAATGATTGAGTCATCTGCTGTGCCTTTACCAGAATAAGTCAGAGGGTGCATGTTTTCGCAGGCACAATTTATCCAGTGCTGACAGCAATCATAGTTGGGACCATCTGGTTCTCCAAGCCTGGAGTTCTCAAGTCGGGTAGCGATGTGCTTGCATTAAGGTGAAGTTGCCTAGCTTGGACTGCAGCTTCTCGGGCGGATTCCGACATCCTAAAGGAATCTGACTTTTTCGGAAAGTAAATTTCTAGAAAAGGAAAGGCTGAAGAGAGGTAAAACAGTGAGAAAGGAAGAATTGCCATATCCTTATTTATAGGAATGAATAATCCCTACGATCACGCCACATGTCCACCATCGGCTCGGAAGATGAAAGAACCTTGATAATAATGGCGACTCTTCGCTTCACCTTCCCCCTTCTAGAAGATTTTGCATCCCCATAAAATGTCGCTCAAAGTGATCCGCATTTGCAGGAGGTATATTTACGATAACTTAGCATATGAAGGACGGATCAGGGAAAATAAAGGAGAAAACCAGTACTACATCAAAGCATGGATAACATTGTACCAAGGATAATTACTACGGACAAAAGAAAGGATGAATATTGTACTCGACAATGTTCAGTGCCGAAAAATGACATAGAAATTCAAATGGTTACAAATTTTTTCAGGCATACCGGACTTCTTCTTGAGGAGGAGGTTGGCTCGGACGACTTCTTCGACTCTAGGTGGATTAGTGGAGGACGGATTGGCATTGACATTGGCAGCAGCAGCGCGGGATGCAGCAACTTCATCAAATGAAGCCTTGATGTTCTCGAACAGGTTGAAGTCCATGACATGGCCGACGACGAAGGCATGAAGTACCAATTCTTGAGATAGTTCGTGTTGTTCTCAAAAGGCAAGAAACATACCTTTCGAAGAGCATCCGGGATGCACTCGGGAAGAAAAGGCCCGCCGTTGGTGATGTCAATCTCACCTTCCTCGGTGACTATCTCTGCGAACTCACATGCGCCCAGTTTCTCATCCGGAACAACCTCCACCGGGATCTCCACTCCATTAGCATCTACGGCCGGATCTAGCCCTTTCGCCTTCCAGTTAAAGTTGGGAGGAAGCAGTCCCTTCCCTTGCGGTTGTGATGGCGGATGAGAACCCCTCGGACGCGGGCATCGGCCTTGTCCGCCATAAAAATCTTGAAGGAGTCCGACTTCATGAAGTCATTCACCGCTCCGAGCCGGGCAAACTGGAGATCTTCGAGGAGCACGTCCTTGGAATCCAGGAATGCCTTCATCGACTTATCGATAAATTTCTCCTGCCACTCCAAATCCGACCTAAGAGTCTCCGCGTTAGCCTTGACTTAGCTATTCTCGTGTCCTTACCTTGGTGGGTTTCGCCCGCTTTTTCCGCCTCCTCACTTGTAGCCTTTGCCTTATGTAGGTCCTCCTCAATGGTGGCCCGCTCGCTGGCCTTCCACTGCATAGCCTTGATCATGCATCCGAGCTACAGGAAGTCCGCACAGACAAAAGTTATATTTCTATCATAAAAAGCTGAAAGCATGGAAAGGAAAACATTGATAAGCTGCTTACCCTTTGATGCAACTCATGGAGCTCTCCAACACGCCCAACCTCAGGGAGTCCGCGACTCCATTCATACTCAGCGTCGAGGGCCGCTTGGTAAATGATGGCGTCTGACGGAAAAACATCTCTTTGATGCGGAGAAGCATTGAGTCGCACCCTCTTCTGCCGGAGATGATGGCATCTCGCATCGAGGACATCACCGGAGTGCGGATCTGTGAACGCCGAGACGGGCGTCCTCGGAGAACCAGCGGTCGGTGGCCGCCCTTGATGGTCTTGTGGAGTCGCGGACCTTTGTCCTTGTCGAGCACCTCCGAATCTGGATCCTCACTGCCTTCTTAGTCGCTCCTCCTCAGCAAAGAGAGCATTTTGGGGTTCGCCATAGTCAAACCCGATGACGTATTGATAATTCTAGCCCTTTGGCCATTTGCAAGCTCGAGGGCTTGCTGCTCCCTCTGCTGCTTCTTCTTTTCGCGGAGGGTCATCATTATGTAATCAAACCGATGACCTACAAAAAAAAAAAAAAGTATGGAATCTGGATGCATAAAGGGAGAATAACAGGAATCTCGGAAACGAAACAAAGCAGGGCATTCAAAAGAAAAGAAAGCACAAATCCTAAGTTACGGATTCTTACAGAAGTCAGTCTTCCCTCCGACCTCGACCACATCAGTCAATCCGCTTTAAGTATGGCGTGGTTGACGGATCAATCCGTGGAGCGGATAAGTTGGTGGGTTGTTTTCTTATGGATCTCCGCCATACGCAGCCACGTTCTTGGGGAGAGGCGCCCGGTCAGGATACTCTCCTTAATTAGAAACATCTTGGGCAACCCCATTGTTCTCGTCTCCTCGTGGACTCTCCAGCCTCAAGCCATCCGCGAAGATATACTTCTCCCACCACTATGATCCGAGTGACGAGATGGGGCCCGAGATGAAGTTATATGATTTCCTATTTACAAACGTATAGAAAAGAGGGTTCCCCGGACTGAAAGTAACATTGAAGAGCTGCCGGAAGTTCTCAAAGTTCACCGGCTGCCCCTTCTTTTTCAAAAAATAACAAAACAAATGAGTTTACCCAGAGATTTCGGGATAACTTTGGCTCGGACCGATACCAATGTGGTTGAGAATGTGCTTATTTCGGATGCGATAGAACCTTCCATCCACGAAAAGGCCGCCTCGTGCACACATGTATCCGTGAGGATTATAAAAGGCATGCCCGGGTTCTGACACCATGATCTCGACAGACTCTGGGATTTCCCACTTCCACCTCCAATCCGGAATGTCCTCAGGCTTCACCTTGGAAGGACATGTGGGCAGAAGACCGTCCACATTAAGTTCACCGTACGAATCAGCTATAACAACGACGGACGCAGGACGAGGGAATTTAGTTCGTGCTGCTTGGGCTCCACGACCAACATCAAGGGGCGGATTAGAATGCATGGGCACTCTAGGATGAAGAACAATCTGGCGATTGTTCCGCCCGGAACGTCCCCGCGGACGAGTAGTTTGAGAGGTTTCCTCCTCCTCCTCGTCATCATCATCTTCTTCTCCATATTCCTCCTCTTCTTCTCCACCTTCGGGTTTTCCAGATGAACTTCGGGTTGTTACTTTTGTTTCCATACAAGCGGTCCTCCTCACCGACCTCAAATATCGCTACATAAATGCGCCTCCGACGAGTCGCCTTCCTACTCCATCAAGGCACACTTCCACCAGCCGATATACCACTACCGATGGTCCGAGATCGGACTCGCACCCTTGTTCTCACAACGTTTCCTTGGCCACTCACCCCATCATTCTGAGCAGCAACAGTACCACGGGTCCCTTGCCCAGCATCTGAATCACCGGATGAAACAACCTCCATAACGTCCGCCCTATGTACTTAGTAGGAAGGATGTTTCAGGATCTCAACCCATGTCGTCGACTCGGACGAGGTTACAGCTTGATTCGGACCCTTGGGATATCCCATCATCGTAATGAAGGACTTCGTGCTGATTCTGACTATCACTCCCGGACATCCTATAGGGCACAAGGAAATGGATCAGTAACGAGGATTGTGATTGTCCGAGAGTTAATTTAAGTGTCTTATTAAGTCGATGGTCAGGATGCCCTACCTCATGATTTTCTACATAGGACACAATCTCATGACACCACGGGTACTAGACTTGGCACGCAAAGACGTGCCATTTGCACTATTATCTACCATACATGGCACACTAACAGGGACAGCTTACAAAAGCCTATTTGCCAATCGGCACCAAAATATCACAAAACAGGCATGCATTACCGATTTTATGCATATGTAACATACTATACAAATCACTCAACAAGTTACTCTTGAGGAAATTAGCAAAATGACATACGAGGAGTATTCCGACTAAGTATACTCTGAGTCTACCACATGCAACTTGTGAAACCACAGAATCAACAAACAAACGTCTAAACGAGGAAGAAGCATACGAACATTAAGCGAGCATATCATAAAAAAGAAAATTCGGGAAGAGTCAAGACATACTTACTTGATAGACTGGATTTGGTAAGTTCGGACGGACGTGAAAGTGTTAGTCCAGATAACGACAAAGTAAAAGACTGGGGGGGGGGGGGGGGGTTGAATCGTCTTTTTCAAAATTTTGTCGATAAACACAATTTCTCAGATATCTGATACTTATTTTTAGAGAGCGGAAGACTTTTTGTGATAAGTGCACGTGCTCAACAAGATATGTGTAAATACTTAGCAAAGTAAATAAAGCAAGTAATAAATTGCAGAAAGTAAATAACACAAGTCTTTATAGTGGTATCTGAAGGTGGCGTAATCCTTGACTAATCCACTTCGGCCTTTCTCAGACCTAGAATCCACTAAGACAGATAATTGAGTTAACCTTACAAATATCTTCTCTCGATTCCTAAATACACTAGGTTCCCAACCAAGTGTTCCCCCAGAGTTATTCCCCGGCTTTCTCAGCCAAGTACATCCTGTACTCAGAAACCTTTTGAGTTATTCCTTAGTTTCCCAAACTAAGTACTTCATACTCCACGCCCGATTAAGGTGTTGGTTAAGGTAGTTTGTCGGTGAGCTTCTTTAATAACTTGTTGATTATGCAGATAGCTCTATGAATCAAGTATACTTAATACACTTTTCAATGTATGGTATCTTGTTCTTTCTTGACCCAATCTATGATAAGTGTTCAAGAGAATGAATTTGGTGTGAAATCTTAATTGACTCCTTCACGGATAATAATGCTTGTTAAGGATCATGACACTTAGAACTTTTGTGCTACTTAGAATCAAGAGCTTTGGTCGCAACAAAAAGCTTGAAGGTAAGTAGTATGCTTGAGAGAGCTTGTGTGAGTATTCAGTGTTCTTGGTGTAAGTTGTGTGTGTGTTGTCAAGCATTCTAAGTGTTGATATTTATAGATGAATTTGAGTGCCGTTTGAATAGTATCCGTTAGACTTAAATCAAATTCAAACTATTGATATCTGAGTATAGTACTGTTGCACGTTTGTCTTCTTCTTTAGAGACTACCATTTTTGTTCAGACATTTTTGTCCGCGCATTTAATGCACTGTACTATACTTTGTCCTGTAGTGCCAACGGAACTATGTATGCTTTCTGAAGCTTTGCACGTCCTTTTCCAGAGATTATCACAACTCCAGATACCACTTGTTAAGAATATATTGTTTCCCAGAAACATAATCTTTATCCAAGGTATCTGAGTGTAGATATCTGTGGGCACTTTTCCTCGTTCAGAAACCTTGTATTCTCAGATATCTTTTGCAACACTTGTTTATTGAAACACTTGTTTCTTCAAGATATCTGGACATAGGTATCTGATAACCTTTGTCTTCAACAATCTTGTGCACTCTTCAAAACTTCATTTTAAAGTTGAGCTTCTCCTGCTGGATGCCTTCTTCTTGGTCTTCTTCAAGAAAATAAAAATTACATTCAGAGACCTAACATCCTATACAAGATTCACTAGACTATCATACTTAGTGATTTTCCTCTTTTACATTGTTCAAGTGAACCAAGAGTACTAACCACCTTTTTGAGCTAAGATAAGTCATTAGGTTTCTTGATCAAAATCTAAGCAGATATTCTAACAAATTTCCCCATTTTGACGGTCAGCGATGACTATCGACATATTACAAATCTGGATGAGAAACAATCCACCACTTAATCAATTCAAAGATCTTTCAATTCTTTCAATTAAGTGCGAAAGTAAACATCGACGAATCACAATGTGTGATCTTTGCTGACAAGTTATATTTTTATAAATTGATATCTGAGAGTAGGTTCATCAGATATGTTACAAAGAAAGTTCACAGATAACTTAAATACATAAAATACATTTCATTTCGATCGACAGAATCTGAAATACATTGTTTAAATTAGGAGAGCAGGAGTAACCAAGCCCCAGTAGACATCTAATAAACTAGACTTCAAGTCTTCAATCGGAGATCTATGGATCAATTTGCAAATTCCTATCCCCGAACCTTTAGACTATCATCTCGTGTTTACGGCAAATCCACAAACTTCTTTGTAGGTTTTGGTGGGATTCTTCTTAATATTTGTTTGACCGGATACTTTCCCATTTCCGGGCATGCTCGATTACGATGTCGATAGCTTGAAGTATTCATATATGATCTTGGATATCTAATGTCACCCTTGTATTGATCTTGATCAAGTAGAAGGACTCATGGGTTCCTGACAAGTCTTGCTCTTGTGCTGTTCGATGATGTTGGGAATTACATGCACATCATCTGGCTTTCTATAAGGACATTCATCAGAGAGGTCCTTCTTCATGGCTTCTATTCTCTTGATTACTTCAAAATCCAACCAGGCTTTGGTGTGGTTGGTGTTAATCAAGATTGGCTTGTCTTCTCTCCATGCCATGAGCTGTTTATGGATTGGTTCTGGAAATCTTTCATTTACTAGTAAGTGCTTGAGTTCCAGAATTCAGTAGCCATTCTTCTAATTAATGCACCTGTAGACAGAGGAGTCATTGTTGGTCTTCACATACTCAATCTTGGCTTCTTCAGGCCTGGGTGGTAGTTTAAGTTTTCTTTGTTCAGCTCTCAGCATGTTCCTCCTTTGTCTTGAATTCTCCCTTGGGGGATTGCTTGAAGAACCACCTTGGATTGACTTGGTATTTCGGAGGTGTTTTGGTACAAAGGCTTTGCTATATAGGCTCGGATAGGCTATCAACCCTTTTTATTTTTCTGTGAAGAGGAGCTTCATCTTCATCAGTCTCTTCATCATCATCATCATCAAGATTAATTCTTGTGAAAGTTTTGCAGCCTTCTTCATTGCCTTGGGATTTGATTTGGCCTTCTTCTTCTTCTTCTTCAGAAGACTCTTCAATCCTTTTACTTGTCTTCTCCTTGGAGCCTTGGTACTCCTTGGAGGTCTCATGGCCCTTGTTACCATTGTTGTTTCTTGGTTGGATTGGGCTGCGGAAAGTAGCTACTATTTACCAGCGACTTGATTTGATGAGGGCTCATTTATTACGAGTGGTGGTGGGAAGTTTTCTTGTTTCCTATTCCTTTACGGCGGCAACTCTAGATTTCTTCTTTCCTTCCCACGACCTTGAGGTCCAAATCCTTCCCTTAGTCATTGTTGGTGACTAAGTACCTGAGGATTCTGAGAGAGACTCAAAATTCCCTTGCAAGTAATTGTAGGCAGTAACCAACTTATGAAGTTCAACCTTGAGCTCCTGATTTTGTTTGATAAGTCCATTTTCCTTATCAGTGAGCTCTGCCAATGGGCATAGTATGGCATCTGTTTTTCCAGTAGTGTAACTTGCCTCATGAAAAGCTTTTTCAGCTAATGACACATCATCGTCCCTCACCATTCCCAGATCCTTCTGAGCAAGGACCATACTGGTTGTTCTCTGAGTGATGAGCTTGTTAGGAAATTTGTTAGATATTTTGTTAGAAATATTTGTTTAGATTTTGATCAGCAACATGATGACTTATCTTAGTCTCAGAAAGGTGATTAGTACTCTTGGTTCACTTGAACATTGTAAAAGAGGAAACCCACTAAGTATGATAGTCTAGCTAATCTTGTATAGGATGTTAGGTCTCAAAATGTAATTTTATTTTATGAAGAAGACCGAAGAAGACATCCAAGCGAACAAGCTTACGACATTGAAGACTTGAAGAAAGCGCACAAGATTCTTGAAGCTTCTCGGATACCTTAGCGGATATCTTGAAGACAAATAGTTTTTAAACAAACTGTGTCACAAGAGATATCTGAGAAATGAAAGGTCTATCTGAAAACAAGGAAAGTGTCCACAGATATCTATTCTCAGATACCTTGAGCTTTAACCACAATTCTGAAACATAAATATATATATTGCAAACAAAGTTGTTTCAATAAAAGTGGTATCTGAAGATTGAAGATAAGGACGTGCAAAGAATCAGATAATACTAGTTTCTGATACAAAGCATAGTTCCGTTGACACTCTGAGGACAAAAAGTATAGTGATGCATTAATGCAGACGGAGATATACGAACAAAAAGCGGCGACCGAAGAAGAAGACAAAATGCCTTTCGATACTATACGAGATATCAATAGTTTGAATTTGAGCCTAACGGATACTATTCAAGCGGCACTCAAATTCATCTATAAATATCAACACTTAGGCGCTTGAGAAGATCGTATTTGAAACACGAACTTCTTGAACATCTTACTCTCTCAAAGCAAATTACTTATCCTCGAAGTTTTACATTGCGACCAAAGCTCTTGATCTTAAGTAGCACTAAAGTTCTAAGTGTCACGATCCTAAACAAGCACATCTATATACGTGAAAGAGTTGAAGCGAAGATCAAGTATAAAGATTCATTCTCTTGAACACTTATCTAAATTGGGTCGATAAAAGAACAAGATACCATACATTGAAAAGTGTATTAAGTATACTTGATTCGAGCTATCTGAATAATGAATAAGTTATTAAAGAAGCTCATCGACAACTCAACGAAACCAACACCATAAGCGTGGATGCAGGAAGTACTTAGTTTGAAAAATGGGAATAACTCGAGGTTAGGATTATAGGAAGTACTTGATTTGGGAAACTAGGAATAACTCGAGGTTATTGAGTATAGGAAGTACTTAGCTTGGGAAGCTAGGAATAACTCAAGGTTTACGAGGAAGTACTTGGTTTGTGAAAGCGGGAACAACTCGGGGAACATTTGGTTGGGAACCATCATTTAAAGGAATTTTTTTAGAATAGAATGTTTGTAAGGAGAACTCAATTATCTATTCTAGTGAATTCTAGGTCTCTGGAAGGCAAAGTGGATTAGTTGGAGGATTCGCCACCTCCGGATACCACTATACTTCTTTGTTATTTACTTTTACTTACTTTCGACAACACACACACACACTTTAAGAGTTTACACTTATCTATCTTAAGTCTTCCGCTCTGAATCTAAGTATCGGATATCTTCACGGATATCGAGAAATTATGTTATCGACAAAGTTTTAAAGACTATTCACCCCCTAGTCTTTTACTTTGCCGTTATCTGGACCAACAAGTGGTATCGAGGCGGGAGGTTCCTGACCTTACATCTTGAACCTAGATCCCAGATAGGTGAAGGAACTTTGTCCATTTTCGAGGACTATTTAATTTGTGTGTTAAGTGTGCGGGAATGTCTACGGTGATGCACCCGTTCTCAAACCAGAGAATTACGAGAAATGGAAAAATAACATGATGCTCCACCTTGAAGCCGTAAGTGGCGAAATGATCGAAGTGATAAAGAATGGCCCGATAGTCATTCAACAACTCGAACAAGTCATGGAGGTTTCTAATGGTAGAGAGCAGAGATCAAGCGAAGGATCTTCACAAACCGATCGTCGACAAGTGGGAGATCTACCGGTCGAGTTATTCTGAACGAAGCCGGAGAACTACGGACATCGAAGATGCCGAGAGAAATCGTCTAGATGGTCAAGCGTAATATCATCATCGGATCGACACTGAGCACATCTGATTATGGCGTAGGGGTGCTAAAAGCAGCGAAGTTGCAGCGGTGATTGAAGAAATCTGTGCGGGCAGAAAACCGAAAACAAGTTGAAGTTCTCAAATTGAAATTTCAAAATTTCAAACAAGGACCTTGAAACTCTGGAAGAACTTGATTTGGTTACCACTCTCATGAGTGATATGGCGACACTTGGGAAAGCAGGATACTCAAGTCGGAAAAGATTAAGACTATTGTCGAAGTCTTAATCCTGGAGGAACATACCAATTCTTTTATTTTAACCAAGGAATGCAAATATCACTCGGTGGAACTCTTCTCACATCTTGCTACGGTAGATTATGAGAACACAAAGAGAACAAACAAGCGAAAAGTTCTGAATGTTGGTCTAGTTTCTCAAGGAACTTGAAAGAAGAAAAGCAAGGAAGAGGCGAGGATGCTCTTGCTGCAAAGCAAATGAGCAAATATGTCGGTCGAGAAATTGAAGAAGAAAAGCGAAAGAAAGTGAAAAAGCATCTGGCTCAAACTATCACCGATTACAAAATATGCAAAGCTTTGAACAAACCCGACTTAGAAAGCATCATGTCTTGAGGCGAAATCGGAAGCGATATGTTTCTATTGTCGAAAACTTGCCACTTGAGAAGGATTGTCACGCCTTGACAAACTAAGGGCGGTGACAAGAAAGATAGAAGAATCTTGAAGAAGCGAGCTTTGTTAGCGAAGAAAGTAAGAAAATCAAAGTCAATTTGGATGCTCTAGACATTGAGACAGATTACGAAGATGACAATTCGGATGACTCAACTTTACCATCACGAATTATGTGGAGCTACTCATGATATAATCGACTTGACCTCGAAGAATGAAATATGTGGAGTTCTTTGAAATTGATCCGGACATCTCTAACATAGAAATCATCTTATGGTGATGAGGTAACACATACTTCTTGTTATACTTATGAAAGTGATGAAGAAGAAATAAAGATCTAGAAAATCTAGGAAAGAACTTGACATCTATAAAGAGAATTTCTAATGATCCGAGCTAAATGAAAATCTTGAAGAAGAAAAGAATTCTCTTGCAAAGGAAAATTCTCTATTAGTTAAGGTATCGAGAAAAGGATCTTTGAAAATGCATTTCTCAAAGCTCGGATATCGAGGCTGAAAAGTCACATAAAGAAGCGATGGTGAATTACGAAAGAAATATGAAGATCTTCTTTACGAGAACAAGGAACTCATGAAGAAAGAATTATCTTTTCAATCTTATGCCAAAGCTAGTGATACTCTTCTTTGAGTACAATCTTACTTAAGAGATCCTTGAAAATAAAGGACTTGAAATTTGAATACACGAATGATTGTTCTATCACTCTGAATAAGAGTAAGGAAAGAAGAACATTTGTAAGTACTCGACAAGATGGTTCCCATGCAATCTATAGTATCGGTGAGAAGACAAGATTGTTTGACAAAGGAAAAGCGATTCACTAAACCTTTGTGGGAAAAGCAGGTCTAAAACAAAAGCGATGGGCACGTCTACGAAAAGAAACACAACCGAATAGTGTAAACACCAGCGCTATGTCTCTCAAAAGGGTAGAATTGCGAGATGGAAAATTCTCCCATGTCACTTTTACGAAAGAAATTGGACGACAGGAGACTAGCAAAATTTGTTGAGAAAAGATCTCGAGATAGCTCAAGTGCTCAAAGCTATTGGCTATAAAGGCATCGGAAGCGACTTGCTCATGAATACAAGCAGGAAGCAAGAGCGATGGTGAAAGCTAAATTACTCAAAGCAATTATCGAAGTGGAAGTTGAATCGACTGAAAATCAGATGCGAGCTAGAAGAAATCGGCAAGGAAAGCTAAGTTCTTTGAAAAGCAAACTCGAAACTGACAGTGTCTGAAAGCACCATATGGAGCACCTAGGAACACACGAGGAAGAAAATAATTCTTACTAATGATAACATTCATTCAAATAGAATTCCTCCTTATGTTCCTGTCAGACGAAAGAATATTTCAAAGAAATTCATTCAAAAATGGATTCCTACTGGAAGATATTTTAATCCTGACGGTTCCATCAAAGATATGAGAATCTAATCTCACATTTTACATTGTGTGCGAGAATGCTTCACGGACTAAACCTGATGGCTATTTGATAGTGGATCACGGAAAGCACATGACGGAAACAAAGCAAATCTGATGGATTACAAAGTTTGCAACACGGGACGGATATCGATTCTTGGAGGAGAATTAAATCCCTCTAAGGATTTGCAGCGTCAAATTAGAACATTAACAATCAGGCGTATTACATGTTAAGGATTTGAAATATAATCTATTTAGCATGAGCAGGTTTGCAGACGGTTTTACTATAAAATTCAAAGCAAAATCTGCAAACTAATTGTGATGAATCCAGCGAGCGGTCTTAGTTGGTGGCGGAAAGGTCTTTATGTTGCCGATTGGGCATCTGCCCTGTTGAAGAATGTCTCATGGTGAGTCGATTTGGTCACCTGAAGAGCCTTGGTTATGGCACAAAGAATGAGTCACTTGAACTTCAAAACTACGAGCAGACTTGCGAAAGAGTTAGTGGTTGGCCTTCGAACATCTTTCGAAAGGATGGTATCTATTACTTTGTCGGATGGAAACAATCTAAGATCTCTTTCATGTCGAAATCGGACACTCTAGTGTTAGACCACTGCAACTATTACACATGGATCTTTTGAATCATTTGTAACTAATTCTTGAGGAAAGAAGTATGAATGCAGTTGTTGTAGATGACTTCTCAAGATTCACTTGGGTTGTCTTTACGAAACACAAATCGATGCGGTGGAGATACCAAACTTCTTTGAAAAAGCTTGAAGTCATGAAAATGACAAGATATCTGCAATCGAGCAGACCATGGTCTTGAGTTTGTCAATCGATTACATAAAGGAGTTTTTACTGCAAGGTATACAACACCAACTTTCCTGTAAGAACACCTCGACAAAATGGTGTTGCGAGAAAGGAAAAGCAGAACCCTTAAAGAAAGCAAGGGCGATGCTAGTGACCTTTGAAATAAGTGAAATTTATTGGGTTGAAGGCGTAAACACGACACTACACTCGAGCAGATGCTTGATAAACAAACACCATGACAAGACCCTTATGAAATCTTGGTTGGTAGACCCTAATATCGAACATCGAGAGTATTTGGTTGTAAATGTTTTGTTCTAAACAAAGTGAAAGATTATCGAGAACATTTCAACGAAAGGCGATGAAGGTGTATTCCTTGGTTATTCCACGAATAGCAAAGCCTACAATTTACAACAAAAGAACAAAGAAAATTGAAGAATCGGTTCATGTTGTATTCTATGAAGTAAGAAAACACCCCTAATGATGAAATCTCGAAAGATTCAAAGAACTAATCTTTGAGGATTAAGAAGAATCCTCGAGAAAGGAAAAACATCATTATGGAAAGTGAGGATGACTACGGCGTGAAAAGCATGAAGTGCCTAGTAACAACAAGATGACTCATGAGACATGATGAAGAATTTCCTATGAAACTTCCGAAATGGAAGCGAAGATGTTCATCATGAAGCTATCTCTGAAACAATCTCTCGAAAGACATATTCGGATAAGCTCAAACCTTGAGCAAGTGTCGAACATTAATTGCCCTTACGAGGAGCAAAATGTCTTGAATCTTTGAAATAGTATCAAATCAAAATCCTAGTGATTCACATTCAAATCATTTGGATATTGATCCTACTAGCACTAAACCTATGATGAGATGGATCAAGGATCATCCTGCAAAAGATGTGATTGGACCAATTAATCAAGGTGTTAGGACTAGGAGAGCAATAGCTGAAAATGCTAATTCTCTCTTTGGATGTTTCATCTCAGATATTGAACCGAAAAATATAGAAGAAGCATTGGGAGACCAAGACTGGATCTCAGCAATGCAAGAAGAATTGGATCAATTTGAGAGAAACAAAGTCTGGAAACTAGTTCCATTTGTAGAAGGATTATCTGTGATTGGAACTAAATGGGTTTTCAGAAACAAAATGAATGAATCTGGTGAAATAACCAGAAACAAAGCAAGATTGGTTGCGAGGATTTACCAGTGAAGGCTTAGATTTTGATGAGTCATATGCACGATGGCAGTTGGATGCAATAAGACTCTTTCTAGCCTTTGCAGCTCATAGAGATTTTAAAGTTTATCAGATGGATGTCAAAAGTGCATTCTTGAACGGTGAACTTGCAGAAAAAGTTTATGTTGAGCAACCACCGGGCTTTGAAGTTTCCTCAGAAAGTAGAATGGTCTATAAATTCTGAGAAGCTCTGTATGGGTGAAAGCAGGCTCGAGCATGGTATGACACTTTGGCCAAATACCTTACGGAAAGTGGTTTCAAGAAAGGTGAAGTTGACAAAACTTTATTTACCTTAAATCGTGACGGGAAACTACTCTTAGTTCAAGTATATGTTGATGACATCATATTTGGATCTAAGGACAAGCAACTTTGTAATGACTTTGCAAATCTCATGAAAAGCAAGTTTGAGATGAGCATGATGGGAGAAATGAATTATTTTCTAGGATTGCGAATTCAAGCAACTCGATGATGGAATATTCATTAGTCGAACAAAGTATGAAAAGATATGCTCACAAAATTCAATCTTAAGCCTTGAAAAGAATGCTAAGATACCTATGAGCATTGGAACCAAAATGACCTATCTTGAATCGGATAAAGTGTAGAAGAACATAAGTATAGGAAATTGATAGGTTCACTACTTTACCTCCTTGCAAGTAGACACGATATTCAATCTGTGGTTGGAGTGTGCTGAATTTGAACAAATCGATGCAAACACACTACAACGTTGCTATAAAAATATTAAGGTATGTAAAAGATGCGATAGATGTAGGATTGTGGTATCCTAAAAGCGGATTGAGTTTATTTGGGTACTCGAATGACGATTTCTTTGAATCAACGCTTGATAGGAAAAGCACCTCGAAACTTGTCGGTTTACGGGCCTTATCTCGTGGTTTAGCGAAGTAAAACTCAATTGCAAGCTGCTACCACGGAAGTGAATATATTCTGCTTGGTTGTTGTGCGACACAAATTACGTGGATACAACAACAACTTAAAGACTATGGACTCGATGAAAAGAAAACTCCCATTTTACGTGACAACAGTCTTATTGCGATTACGAATCCTAAATTTCATGCGAACAAAGCATATTAATGTTAGACATCACTTCGCCGAGACCATGTTGAAAAAAGCGATATAGAGATACTCAAGATTGTACTGAAGACCGACTTGCAGATATCTTCACTAAGCCACTACAAGAAAGTAGATTCTTAGCCTTAAGACATAGTCTTGGACTAATGGAACTACCGATGGCTGAAAGAGTTTAAAAATATGGAGCAGGCATCCGGAGAAGAGGTATACGAGCGGGCATCTAGAAGAGGTATCTGGAGCAGGTATCCGAGAGAAGAGAAAAGAAATGCAGAGCAGGTATCCGAGTCAAAAAGGCTAAAGAGCAAAAGGCGACTTAAGATCTACGGGGCAGAACTCGGATATCCGATTCACTTAGTGAGGGAACACAAGCAGAGAATAGTACAAGCTGTCTGCGATCGACTACTCTCTTGAAATTTGTATTATTTCTATCCTTGTGTAAAACTTGAACCCGACAATTGAGTATGAGATAGACTCGGATACAAGCAGTGTTCTTAGTCACGCAATTGTGATTCGGATAGCAAATGTAAAATTCATTAAATGGGCACAATTACACTTGTTGATTGTGATCATTCTTTGAAAAAACAATGGTGACCCTTGATGAAATTAAGCGTTTGATCTTAACAGACGAAATTAATTCTCTGAAAATAGTGGTGTTGAAATTAGGGCGTGGCCCACTATGCATTTAATGCTGAAACCGACTTTTGCTCACCTTGCAAATCACGATACGTACACACAAAATCAATTTGTATGTATATGTCTATTGAAATTCTATTGCTATATATATAGGATTTTGGCATAGGAAATCACTTTTGCCTAATCAAAACTTCATCTTACACAAAATAGCAAAACCTTCTCTTGATTCTCTGCAAACCTTCTAAAATCTACGCAAATCAAGATTAAGTTTTTACGCAAAGAATTGAATCAAATCATTTCAAACACCAATTTCAAATCCCTACACTATATAAAGAGATGGCCCTAAAAAGTTCGACCACGAAATCTCAATCCTCCATGATGCTTTGAAAAGCAAGCACGAGTTGGTTATTGTGAACAACCGCGGTAGGAGATTTTAATCGACCACTAGACTTCAAATCACAGAATGATTTGGGGTGGTGCCATGGTTGAGAATACATCACTGCGATAGAAAACGGTGACGAAGCTAATTCTTGACATGCTTGAAAAGGCACAAATCGAGGGTTTTCTATCTGCTGCCTAGTGGAATTTCATCACTCGATGTGTTGGAATTCTACAACAACTCGAGATAATTTCTGTGTTTACGAAGGCCTTTGAAATAGTATGCATTAAAACCTCGATCGAAGGAAATCATACGGACTTAACAACTTCGTAAGTTGTTTGAGTTTCAAAATCTTGGAAAGGATTTTGAAATAAACACCAAGATGATGATCTCCTTGAAGGTGTTAACAAATTATGCGATGGCGTGTGTGATCTTGAAAATCGGATACACCCATTGAGTTCAAACTTCGACATCCGAACCGGACATCGATGGTTCCTTTGGGATGAATTGGCTTGCATTAAATCGAGATGCTTTGATGGTCTACAAGGAGGTGCTGACGGATAAGCCGAAACGATGGATCATGATGCTCTTCTTGAATCGACAAGACAAAAATTTGGAAAACCCTTTTAAGCGGGAAAATGCGCCTTCATGAAGTTTGTGAAGAAGATTGAGGCTTGAGCCTAAGATTGCCAAAGGACTATTGAGCGAAGGCCGATGAGCTATAGTGAAGATATGCTACTTCTTTGGAGAAGCTTGGCATTGAGCTCGAGAGGCAATTTGAAATAGCAGCGATAACCTACTCTACAAATATGAGTATA
The DNA here is from genome assembly GCA_026545765.1 of Plantago major. Taxonomy (NCBI): domain Eukaryota; kingdom Viridiplantae; phylum Streptophyta; class Magnoliopsida; order Lamiales; family Plantaginaceae; genus Plantago; species Plantago major. Next base: position 113,514 of record JAIFAC010000350.1, read on the forward strand.
CAAACTTGATGAAAAAGGTTCTTGGGTCTCGAAAGGTTCTAAGAAGCGAAAGTCGAAAAGGTATCTGAAGAAAAGGTTGCGACGAAGCGAACTTGAAGAAAGAAGTCATTGGCAAATCGAAGACACACCCAAAGGGTTGTCGATTCTCGATATCTCTGAGCCTTGCCGATGGTGATAAAAGCGGATCAACTCATCAATCTTGCAAAGAATCATCAACTCTTGCAAGTAGACTCGGCAGAGAAAGTGCGTTCGGAAATGTTGCGACTAATGCAGAATGCCTGGCGATGAACTCATAAATCTTGCCAAAGTGGTGAAAAACACCAAGCCTATCTGCGAAACCCAGGAGTTATGGACCAATCGGTTCCTAATCTTGATGAGAGCATAGCGATGAAGATCTTGAACTAGTCATCTCTCGAGTCTAGAAAGAGCAAAGAGGGCTAAAGTTCTTGAAATAATGCTTGGTGAAAAGGTTTCGAAGAAGAACCTACACCTCGGTTCTTGAACAAGCACCTATAGCAAAGGTTGTTGGTCTGAAACACATCTTGAGAGCGTTTCTTATGCACAACTTCAAGAAGCCACGATGAGTGGTAATTTATGCTTGGGAATCTTGATGAAAATGCCACATCTAAAAATGCGGAAGAACATTCTCTTGACCAATCCTCGCTTCGACAACCACAACAACCACAAACACAACAACCACAACCCAAGTGGTTGATGAAATGGTAAATGAACTCCATTTTGAATTACCGGCAATGCGGTATCTTTGAAGAAAATCCTGCAAAAGCGGGTTCCCTGACTCGATGAGAGGGATCAAGCGAGACATCTACCGGAATGATCAACCGGGGAGCAACAGGTTGCATACTCGGGAAAGGTGTGAAGTACACGAAACTTCAAACAAAGAAGAAATATTGGAACAAGAAGACGATGTATAGAAAGGTCACAAGTTTGAGACCAATCGACTGACATGGATCGAGGTAGTTGAATGGTTTAACTCTTATCTTGTGCAAATTTTATGCTTGTACATCTTGTTATTTATAGAAATTCTTTATTACAGTGAGTTAGAAACACAAGGACAAGAGGAAAATTGGAAAGCTTGCCTCGAAGCGAGAAAGAGGTCTCATCAACCTCACCTCTTAAGAAATCGAGCACATCCTACATGTTATAAAATGTTTCTTAAGTTGTCATTTTTGGTTATCGATAATTTACTTAACGATTAAGTGAATGTTTCCTATGAGCTCAGCGAGAAAGAGGAAGATAAAGCGAAATGCGGAAAACCGAAACCAACAAGGTTTACGAAGAGAATCATTGAGCTTTCCAGTATGAAGGTATATGAAAATCAATGATAAATATTCTTCACCTTGGGTTGACTAAAACTTCTTCTAAATTACTCAATGCTTTCTACTCACAGGCTCACTCAGAAGTAGAAGTGCGAGGGGCGAGTTGCGACATCCCACTTTTATGGAAGCGATGAGGCATCAGGCCTTCATCACGAAAGATTCCGAGATCTGCAAGTCTACGAGAGACAAATATCTGAGCCTCCCATGGAGGTAATTGACCTCTCGGATATCGATTTGTCATCTAAAGTTTTCTTGATAAAATTTCCTAAATATTGTGATAATTTTAAATCTCGGGTTCAAGAAAGAAAGATTGATGAGGACCCGGACTTCCAAGTCTCAGCCTCCTGACAAGATATCTGAGACACCAATTGTCTCGATGCTTACAATCTCTGAGCTGAAGTACTTACTCGTAATTGGGAAACTAAACTACACTTCTACTCGGATATCTACAAAGTTTTGAAGCTCACTCAAAACTCTTTCTTTCAGGCTCAAGCGAGTGCAAGCGGGCTCCCAATGATGAGACGAGGACCTACTTCCCTTCTTCAAAGCTCACACTCTGCCAAGCATATTCAATGCTTGAAATGGCAAAGGTTAAGGTGCTCTGATCTCTACGAAATATTGAGAATCCACAGATCAACCAAGCAGGACACGAGCTCTTGACTTGGAGACATATATCCATGCAATGTTCCCTACGAGCAGTACGATTGCGACTCTATTGCATAAGGATTTCTCGGAGAAGTGGCCTGATTTGATCTGAAGCCTTTGAGCAGGCGGATGGTCGACAAGATTCTGATTGCATTCAAGCAGTTATACCCCAAACTACGCAATTTATACCTTGAACAAGAAGAGGTTAATGGGCGAAGATCCTTATTCTGAAGTGATCAATCTTGTATACGAAGATGATGAGGAGGAAGAGATAAGCGAAAATGACTTGATGAACCTCCATGACCATCACCGAAAGGATGACACATACAAAAGGATGATGATGATGCCCCACCGGGGAAGAGGAATTTCGCCAGGAATAATGCCTCGGCTCTGCAAAGCACCTTTGAGAAGACTTCACGAAATCTCCGTCTCCATCTCCTCAATCTACTCATCCATCTTCCTGACACCCGATTACTCTTGAACAAGTAGTTGAGCTTTACGAAGAAACAAATCGGAAAATATTAAACACTCAAACAGGCGCTCAACTCGAACAAGCTGTTGGAAGAAGAACAACGACTCCATCTTCATTGGAAGACCAAATAGCTAAATCCGAGATAAAGCGACCAACTACAAGATCAATATACGAGATGATTGCTTACTACGAGGTTAAAGAGATACGAGGATGGTGTAAATGCCATCACCCGAAGAACTAAATCTTGAAGAAGTATAAAATTAAGCATGATGCTAAGGCTGCATCATCTTCAAAAGAAGTACCATCCTCCTCCAAAAAGGGAAGAAACCAATCTACGAGATGGTTCTTTGGACTCGACCTGATCGATGAGAATGTCGAGAGGATGAAGATCCTTTGGGTTGATTACTCGGATGATGAAGAAGACAAGACTTTGGCGAGCACCGCAATGAACATTTAAGCGGTTTCTCACTTGAAAAGGAAGGCGATTGCTCCTGCAATATTCAAAGCGCGAATGTCCACTCCATGAATACATGAGCAGATGCAATCTTGGCTCATCCAGACAAGGAGTTGTCTTCACGGAACAAGGAAGTAATTTCCTCGTCCCTACGAAATGAAAAAGTTCTTGAGCTCATCACTCGGAGAACAACTAGCATAGTCATTGCTCGAAAGATGCAGGAATGATAAGGGACGATGATCGTCTTTAGTGAAAAAGCTTTCGAGGCAAGTTACCTTCTTTGAAGCGGATGCCATCCTAGGCCCATTGGCGAGCTCCTTTGATAAGGACAATGGACTTATCAAGCAAAATCGGGAGCTCAAGCCGAACTTGAGTTAGTCACTTTTCAATTATTTATAAAGACATTTTAACTCTCTCTGATTCCTTTATGAGGTGAGTCAGACAATGACTAAGGGGAAAGAGTGTAAAATCTGGACCTCAAAGTCGGGGAATGGGAAGAAGGAGAAAACAAGAAGAAATGCGGAGTGGTGTGGCTCGAGAAGAAGAAGAAACATGAAAACTTCCACCACTCGGAATAAGCAGACCCTCCTCTTCACAAGTACTTTGCAAATAGTAGTGCTTCCGAAAACCTCTTGAAGGAACTACAATGATAACTAGGGCCATAGCACGAAACCTCAAGGGTACCAAGGCTCGAAGAAGACAAGTTAAAGGGATTGATGAATCTTACGAAGAAGAAGAAGAAGGTCGAATCAAGTCCACAAGGCAATGAAGAAGGCATAAAACTCTCACAGATTTAATCTTGATGATGATGAGAAGCGATGAAGATGAAGCTCCTCTTCACAAGAAAAGGAAAATTGAAAGCCCTAAGCGAGCCCATACGCAAAGCCCTAGCGACTAAAACACCCTCTAAGAAATACCAAGTCTATCCGAGGTGGTTCTTCAAGCAACAACCCAAAGAATTCAAGGCAGAGAAGAGAAGGAGGTGAGAGGTGAGCAAAGACAAAATCGACTTCCACCGAGGAAAGAAGCCGAAATAGAGTATGTAGTATGTGATGATTCCTCGTCTCTGGTGCATCAATCGGAAAAATGGCTATTGGATTACGGAACTTAAGCATCTTTGGTAAATTCAAGATTTCCAGAACGATCCATAAACAACTTATGGCATGGAGAAAAGATAAGCGACCTTGATCAACACCAATCACATTAAAGCATGGTTGGATTTTGAAGTTGTCGAAAATGAAGCCATGAAAGGACCTCTCGATGAATGTCCATATGGAAAGCAGGATGATGTACGAAATTCTAATATTATAGGAACAAGCACCAGAGCAAGACTTCATTTGTGGAACCACATGAGTCGTTCTATCTAGCGAAGATCAATACAAGGGTGACATCGGATATCGAGGATTATCTATGAATACTTCAAGCTTTCGGATATCGAGAATAGAGCATGCACGGAAGTGGGAAAGTATACATGGGTTGAACATTTTGTCGAAAAATCCTACCAAAACTTCTGAAAGAGGTGCGTGGATTTGCGGAGACAACGAGATGCTCGTCGAACACTTCTCTATGATTATTACGATGACATCAAAGGTTTGAAGATAGGAAATTTCTTGAAGTCCATAGAACTCTTGTTGAAGACTTGAAGACTAGTCTATTAGGATGTTTACTTGGAGCTTGATTCTTGATGTTGTCCTAATTTACTATGTAGTTTTGTATTTTTTCTTGAGCCAAACTTGTTCTATGTATTGAAGTTATCGTAATCTCTCTTTGTAACTTATCGAAGAACTTACTCTCAAATAGTATTCTATAAAGATAACTTGTCAATAAAGATCACACCTTGTGATTTGGTTGATGTCTACTACACATAATTGAATGATTTGAAAAATCTTAAGAAATGATTAAGTGTTGAATTTGTTCCTCGTCAGTTGTAATAGGTCGGATAGTCATCGTTGGTGATCAAAAAGGAAATTTGTTAGGAAATTTGTTAGAAATATACATTTAGATTTTGATCGGCAACATGATGACTTATCTTAGTCTCGAAAGGTGATTAGTACTCTTGGTTCATGAACATTGTAAAA